>OMNN01040404.1:1901-12855 GCA_900302755.1 Chromis chromis | reverse complement strand
GTATTTTTGAATGACTACATGAAGTGGGTTGTGGTTTCAGTTCTTTGTCTACTTCTTTGGTATAAACATAATGAAATAAGAACTTTTGAGGATATATGAAGATCATGATTTGTATCTGTGAAATATTAATGACTTTTTAAAATGTACATGTCATTTTGAGGCCAAATTCAGTGATTACGTGTATCTGCCTTATTTATAGAGCAAAATAAATCTGTCAGTTAAAGCCTTTTGGGGTTTTTTGCTTCAGATCTTGTGTTCTGAATTTTAGGTGCAAATCTTGCTTGCTTTGTGTTGAGAGACTTGCTGCATTATATTCTTTTATAGAATTGTCACCTGATGCCTAAGTTGTGTGTTTCCTTTGCATAAATAGAATAGAATAAAAAGAATAGAATAGAATAAAACTTTTATTAATCCCCGAAGGGAAATTCAGGTGTCAGGCAGAAGAAAAAACGAAACAAACAAATTCACATCAAATCAAAATCAAGATCAAGGTGTCTGGCAGTTCATCTCCCATTAGTCAGAGGGGAGCGTGCCTATGTTCCCACAGCCCTATGTTCCCACATTCCTCAGATATTTTTCAAAATTAGGCCCTATTTTCCGAGTTTTTAGAAATAATCATTTTCTTAAGATAAAAACTGGGTTTTCGTGTAAATGAGAGGCCAAACCGCATGGAAATGTCTGCGTTTTCTCTTGTGTAAACAGGGTCTTAGAAATGTGAGACATGTGGGAACATAGGGCTGTGGGAACATAGGGCCTAATTTTCAAAATTTTCTGTGAAAGAGAAATCTTAAAAATGTGGGAACATAGGGCTGTGGGACCATTGGGTTGTGGGAACATAGGGCTGTGGGACCATTGGGTTGTGGGAACATAGGGCTGACCCCAGTCAGAGAGTTCTGAAGCCTAATGGCTGTAGGGATGAAAGATTTTCTGAATCTCTCTGATAAAGATATAACCACCATACATTTGATTTTTTTTTTTTTAAATGCTGCATAAATAAATAAATGCAGTAGAATGTAGGGAATATTCTTTTCCACGTGGTATTTTTAGTAAAATGATTTTTTTTTTTTTTTAAACAAATAATTCAAATTTACCATTATGACCATTACCACAGTGTCTTAGTCACTTTTTTATTTTTTTATTTTAGCTAGAAGTAACCTATTTGTCAAATACAAATTCACTATAAACGAAAATTTGCCATGGATATGAATACTTTTGACTTGTAGAGGATTAACTTTTTTTTACCACAGCTGCTGGTCTGAGATGATGAGCACTGCGCATGCTCCTCTGTTCCAGCAGAAGTTTACGGTTGCCTAGTAACCGCGGAGCTCCGGTTTGTCGGCGATAAAGTGAAACGGTGGTAAGTAGAGCTTAAATTGTAAATGGTGTTGAAAATAAATGATATTATTAATATATCACTTAGAAAAGCTGCGTTTGTCTTCTAATTTATTCAGCAGCAAACGTTACATGTCCACTATTTTACCGTAGCTGTCGGTTAAATGTTTTCCTCGACCTTTCTACTTGACCTACATCTACGTTAATTAACCCTGTGCTGACAAGACGCCGTGAAGCTAGCGTGAAAAATATCTGTTGTAAATAGTAGTTTTAAGGGTCTCGTGTTTTCTCTACAAGCCACATACGGAACGTGAGCACAGATAAAGCCAGGGCACGCTATTATATGTACAGTATGTTTATTTACTTGAGTAAATAAACAGCTAACTAAATGGATGTATGCTACCTGCCTCCAGATCACTTGTTGTCATGTCAGGTCCAATGCAGAGCGCAGGAGATGAGGAGGGCAGGGAGGAAGGCTCCAGCCGAAATGAGAGAGACACCAACCTGCAGGATGAAGGTGACAAAGCAGCGGAGGACAGGGGAGCCACTGAACCAGCATCTCCAGAGGTACACAGTCATGTCTGGAGGAGTCTGGAGGAATCAAGCTGCTTTTCTTCTGAGGTGTTTCCCCACTTTGCTACTCCCTTACCGGGGTCAGCCCTATGTTCCCACAACCCAATGGTCCCACAGCCCTATGTTCCCCCATTTTTAAGATTTCTCTTTCACTGAAAATTTTGAAAATTAGGCCCTGTGTTCCCACATGTCTCACATTTCTAAGACCCCGTTTACACAAGAGAAAACACAGATATTTCCACGTGGTTTGGCCTGTCATTTACACGAAAACCCAGTTTTTATCTTAAGAAAACGATTATTTCTAAAAACTCAGAACATAGTGCCTAATTTTGAAAAATATCCTAGGAATGTGGGAACATAGGCACGCTCCCCCTTTACCAACTCCCCCACCCTGGACCATTAACAAGTAGCACAACCAACACAAAGTAGTTAGCATGAAACCTGTTAGTTCTTTATAATCAGTAGCTCAACTTTTATCAGCACATTAAGAATCTTATTAAATTCTGCTATCAACAAAAAGGAAATATTGTCAAAGTTAAGCCAGTGCTCTCCATCTACTCCCTTATTTTTTTGCTACTGCAGCTCATCATTAACTTGCCTTAATTATGCAGTTGTCAGTTATAGTTGGTTCAAAACACAGCATAAAAGCTGAATGCATGGACCGCTTAAATCCAGTCCAGGCTGAACTACACCGGCTCCTCATTTGTTATAGATTTCAATTTATGATTTAATTATTTACTTTTAAATCGCTGCAAGGTCTGGCTCTGCTATACACCCAAACAAATAAGAACTGTGCTTTTACTGTTTTAGCTCCATTGCAGTGGAACAAACTCCCCTTACTGTCGTGTCTGTGAAGGTTCTCAGTCATTCAGGTCATGGTTATCCTCGTAGTTTCGAACGTAGCATCTGGACTTGCTTGAGTTTGTCGAAGACGTTTCACCTCTCATCCAAGAGGCTTCATCAGTTCTAAACTGACTGGTTGGGAGTTCCAGATTATTTTGTGTGTTTCCCCTTGCCTCATTATGCGAGTCATTAGGTCCTTCCCTCTCACAATGGGATTTGTTAGTGCCCTTTGAGGCCAGGTGTGAAGGGAGCCAATGCAAGTCGTTAGGTCCTTCCCTCTCACAATAGGTTTCGTTAGGGCCTTTTGTGGCCAGGTGTGATTGGGTTCTGTTCTTCCAGGGTAGAGAATGTAAAACTGCATTGAAGTTCCGTGTGTTCCTCTCACCAGTATACAATGCAGTTTTACATTCTCTACCCAGGAAGAACAGAACCCATTCTCACCTGGCCACAAAGGGCCCTAACGAACCCCATTGTGGAAGGGAAGGACGTAACAGCTGCATTGGCTCCATTCACACCTGGCCACAATGGGCCCTAAGGAATCCCATTGTGAAAGGGAAGAACCTAACAACTCACATAATGAGGCGAGGGGCAACACACACCCAGCAGACTGGAGTTTCAATAATGTTAATGGCTCCTGAAGAGTACAAAAATCTGGAACTCCCAACCAGTCAGTTTAGAACTGATGAAGTCCAGATGCTACGATTGAAACTACGAGGATCCCCTTACTGTCAGAACAGCTGAGTCAGAGCCAGTTTAAAAAAGCTTTTAAAAACCCACCTTACAGATTGATGTTTGTGTAATATTCTATAATGTCTTTTCTAATGGTCTATTGTTGCCCTTTTTACATGTTTTTTGTAAAGCACCTTGTAACTCCAGCTTATTGTATATATTTTTGGTCATGTAAAGTCAAAAATGTGGAAATGCAATGTGTGTCTAACAATGCACATTGTTTAAATCTTAACTCAAGGAGCTTATACATCCTTTCTGTCTCTGTCGCAGAGTGACTCACAGGATCAGTCAGCACCACAGTCTGATGACACCATCCCTCAGCCTTACCCTGACCTCATCACAGTGGATGACTACAACCCAGCAGCCAGAAATTCAGGTAAGTCAAACATTAATCAGTACAAAGCAGCACAGCATGACACAGCATATTGTAGTCCAATACAGTTTCAGTGATCATTCTGAGGGACATGAAACTGGCAGAGAAATAAGTGCAGATTGTATCCATCAAGTGAGATTAAATGGCTAATTTAGGCTGGTTTGCTCTGAATCTTTTATTTTAAAGGTCACTACCTAATGTTAATTTAGACTGAATACAGGAAACTTTATTGTCCAAGAATACTGTTCCATTATATTACAGCACCTTTATTAACTTAACCCCTAAAACTCATCTCTGTCAAAATTACACATTTAGATTTTTTTTCCCCATCAAAATAATCCCTGCCTGCCTTCAAATGCCTAAAATGTATATTTACACCATTGCTTCCTCAGAATGTGCATATCTCAAATAATGTAAAACTACTGTATACTGCACAGATACTGCAAGTCCCACCCTGCAAGTTGACAGGACTGACAGAACTGCTTAGGTTTGTTACTTAAAAAAACAAAGAAGTGTGAATCCTTGTTTTTGAGACAGTTACTGGCACAGTCCAGTTTCAAGGTGAAAATGCTCAGCCATTGTTGACCTGCTTATTTCGATCATGATGTGTCTTCCAGCATATCAAAAAAATACCACATTAACATGCTGACAAGCTAAATCTTGATTTTTATCAGAGGGGAAACTAATAATATGATATTTGCTATGAACAAAGAGTGTAGCACGACAAAAATGTAGGTTTGTGTGTCCATGTTGACATGTTCTCATAATTTTTCACATCTTAATTTGTTGACAGGTTAAACAATCTGTTTCTTTTTGTGCGTTTTAGTGCAAGAAAATGTTGCTCGCCTTTTAAACCGAAACGCATCAGAAGGCATGGAGGGTCAGGAGCCACTGCCAGAGGATGAGGAGGAGGATGAGTTCATTGTTCTTGACCCTGAACATGTCTGTCGCTTCTCTTTCAATATCTTTAACATTGATGCAATCAGTATTTGTATAATGAATATATTTTTGTCTTACTGATCCTCAAAGAGAAAATGGTGTCAGTGTCTCATCTATGTGTCTAGTATAATAGTGCGTTAGGTACACTGGTAACACTGAAAAATTAGCTTATGCTTTCCACTAAATGTGAACTCAGGTATCAGTGCAGCCCTCCAAAAACTATGTTAATGCTGCACAGACATGAATGCACTTCCATTTTCAGACATAAGGTGCACAGTTAGTTCATAAACATTATAAAACATGTTTTGTACTTCCACTGTCATCTCATTAATGCTTTTGATCTGTTGGCAGCCGCTGGTCAAAAGGCAACAAGCTGCTCTGAGCATCCAGCTCAACAAACAGCTGGAGAGGATCAATCTGGAACTGAAGGAAAAGGTTGGCTTCTTTCCTATCAACAACAAATATATTGGCTATTATCTGCTCTTTTTCCATCTTTGCTCTTTTCTTTTCTATTATTTGGGGCAGTGGTGGCGTTAAGCCCCTGACTACTGATCAGAAGGTCAGGGGATTGAATCCCACTGCGGCCATTGTTGGGCCCTTGAGCAAGGCCCTTAATCCCTAACTGCTGCCCGGGCGCTGCACTGCGGCAGCCCACTGCTCCTGCTACTTGTATGTATAGTAGGATGGGTTAAATGCAGAAGTTGAATTTCCCCAAGGGGATAAATAAAGATTAAATTATTATTATTAGTAGTAGTAGTACACACATTTATACTAGCAGAAAAAATTTTAACATTTAGTTCAGTTATACCAATTAGCCACAACATTAAAACCACTGACAGGTGAAGTAAATAATGTTAATTATCTCATTACAGTGGCAACTGTTAAGGGGAGGGTTGTATCAGGCAGCAGGTCAACAGTCAGTTCTTGAAGTTGATGTTTTGGAAGCAGGAAAAATGGGCAATGTGAGGATCTGAGTGACACCAGCAGTGGTTAAATTGTGATTGCTAGACGACTGGGTCAGAGTATCTTCAAAATGCCCCAGTATGCGGTGATTAACATCTACTAAAAATGGCTGGAAAGAGGAATCAACTGTTGAACCAGTGACAGGGTAATGCCGGCTGTGATAAAGAGGTGTCAGAACACACAGTGCATTGCAGGCAAAATATCACTTTATATGTCCAGAAGATGGTGCTGTTGGTTTGCATGGTATTAAGCCTGTAGCATTTTATTTTGTCCTTTGTCCTACATGCAGCAAATACATTTTAATACCCATCACAAAATCATAACGTCAGTGAAAATATCAGTGACAAAGAATGTGTGGATGTCAAAAATAAAGTGTCTGTAAATTAGATAGAATGATAGCCTGGATGATTTGTTTTCTGATTCCTCCTTGTGCTCTCTCTCCGACTACCCCAGCTGGCAGTGGAGCAGGCGGATACCAGCTACATGCTGGAAGTAAATGGTGAGATGTTCAGGGTCCAGGAGCAGCTGGCCAGACTGCAGAGCAAGCTGGAGGACCGTCATCAGACCAAGGCACAGGCTGAAGCCAAACATCGGCAGGCACAGGATCAGCTGGAGGCAACGAGGAGCCAGCATTCCTGTACTACTAGCCAGCACAGAGAAGCCAAAGCCAGTGGTGAGACTAGTTGGTCATTTGGTGGTTGTGTCTTGGTTCTGATCCAGGATTATATTTCATTCTGCATTGCAAAGGTGCTTTGAACTCATATTTACAAATCTAAAATTACTGATTTATTACAGGATGATTGTCATGTTTGACCCCATGATTGGAAATTTGAAAAGAGTATTGGTCAAATTAGGCCTGCCCTACAACTTCTGGAAAAAAAATTAATATGACTGCAATTATTATCTTATTTGGAATTCAGATACCATAGTCTGGAGCCTCATGCAAACCTACATTAGTCAACAACATGCATTTGTCTGTACAGCCATGTCCATGCAAAGTATAATATACATTCCAAGAGCATTACATATCAGTGTTATCAGAATTTAGAGCTAATTACCTCTCAGTTCTATTGCAACCACACAGACATTGGTTATTTTTGCTAAAGCTAATTTGGTTATGGGTCTAAATATCAGTGCATTATAATTTAACTAAAAGTGTTGTGCAAAAGTTTCAGTTCGTTAAACAAATTTAAAACTTCATTCTTATTACTGCATAGTATGTTTTGTATGAAAAACAGCTTGTGTTTTGGTCCGTTGTGTATATGCAGTACTATTTGAGCAGCATCAAGACAACGTCACTGTCAGTTCATGTTTCTAAAAGAAGGATCTGAGGTATTATGTTAATGTTGACTCCTGTATCTTCTCCCAGTGTCCCAGCTACAAACAGAGTTAGACAATGTGATGCAGCACCTCGTCTTCACGCAAGGAGTCAGTGAAGATCTGCACTCTAAAGTCAAAATCATGAACAATGCCAGACGCAAAGCGGGAGCTGAGAAAACTCAGGCAGAAGACCAGAAGATGAAGCAGGTGGACAGACTCAAGTTGGACACATTATAACATAAGATCTTTTACAATTTGATTATATTATACATTGTCATTAATGAAGTGACTATTACTGATTGAAAGTACTTCTGTGTCATTAGGATTTATATGTGGAGCGTCTAACAAAGGACATGGAGAGGCTGAACCAGCAGATAGAAATGTATGAGGCCCAGACCAGTGCTCAAGCAGAGGAGAGTCTGGCTGCCAAGGAGGCCCTCACTGAGGTAACTAGTATATGGCATAGGATAGTTTATACCTGTAAGCTGAAGGACATGCTTTTAATTAGTAAGAAAATATTTAAAATTACTGCAGCTATTAATACTACAAACATATGCAGTAAACTGGCAGGAAGATCAAAGCAGCATGAATATATTTGTATGGCTTCTTGCTGTAAAGAAAACAAATTCTCATTTATAAAGTTGCTATGGCTGACAAGTTAACAATCTTATATGACTACACATCCACTATGTACAGAGCAACATTCTTTTTCTTTTGTATTTCTGACCACATAACAAATGTAACCCTAACCTTCCAATATTCACTCAGTTTTTTTTTTGTTGCTCTGCTTTGAACTCCACCACCACTTGAGATAAACATCTGACTCCTTCGATGGTTAAGTCTCACTTTTTTAACCAGGTCGTCATTAGAGCTGGAACAATGAATGGGTTAGCTGTCAACTATTTGATAATGTTGAATTGTTTGGAGAAGCTTTTAAAGAAAAATAACTTAAAAAATCAGATGCTTTTTAAAAAAAAATTATTTATTTTTTTTACTTCTCTGTGTCAGTAAAGTGAATATCTTTGGGTTATGTACAAAACAAGACATTTGAAGACATCATCTTGGGCCTTCAGAAACACTGATCGCCAATTTCTGTCCAATTATATAGACCAAACCACTAATTTATTAATTGAGTAAATCGTGCACAGGTTATTTGACAATTGAAATAATTGTTAGTAGCAGTCTTAGTCATCACTGACTTTATTTTGCTGTTTAATGCTGGGCAGGTAGCTTACTAGAACTTTTTTTGTCCATAAAACCAAAATAGTGAGCTAAATGATGCTAACTGGCTTTGTAGAACTGCAGCATCAGTCATGTAATCTATTGTTATTGTAATGATATTGATAATTATAGCTTTAAAGCATTGACAATAGATAACTGACAACAACATAGCATCCACAACCACCAAATTTAATCCAGAAAACAGAAAAACACCAACACGGCAATCTATTGTCCCTTTTCATTTATTGTTTTCAGAACTGATGAACCAAATGTAAGCATTTCTGCATGTTCTCTTGCTGAACGAGTATGATGGCTGGTATTTAAATGACACCTGTTCACTTATGTTTGTGTTTTTGTGCAGGCTGAAATGGAAATGGAGTCATTGTTGATGGCACGTAAACAGCTGCTGCAGCAGTGGAACAGCAGCCTCATGGGCATGAGGAGGCGTGATGAGGCCTTTAGCGCGATGCAGGACGCCATGCGGTGAGAATGAGAGAAAGGGAAGGCTGAATATTAATATGCTGCAGATTCATTTAAAATGTGCAAATGCATTCCAGGTGTACGTTTAACAAATGATGTTCCTGCTGGAGACATGTTTTATGAACAGTATCTTAGGGATGATATTTCTCTACAGTAATAGATTGTTGGGTTCCACTGCTTCATAAGGCAAAAATTTAAATAGAAGTGAAATCATGAACTAAAATCACTATGATCAAATGTTATTCTCTTGACAAATTACTTAAAAATATACAGATATGTGTAAATGTGTTGTCTAAAACATGTCTAAAATACAACACAATGGCTTTTTTAAAATTTAAATGAACACACACATTAATTCATTTTCCACTAATGTACTTGTTTCCCACAGTGAGGTCGAGCACCAGGTGATCTTGCTGGACAGAGAGATTGAAGGCTACAAGAAATCCACCACTGCAGAGCAGGACCAAAATGAGACACTGACTATGCAGCTGAGGTGGTCTGAGATGGATTGTGCCACGTCCAAGAGGCTGATCAGTCAGAAACAGGCTCAGCAGGAGGCTCTGCAGGCCCACTACAGCACCTGCCTCCGAACTCTGCGCCAGACAGAACGGACCCTCACCACACTCACAAAGGTAAATAGAGTGTGTTTGTCCAGAGAATAGCCCTGTTGCTAGGCCTTACTACCTGCTCTTTCCCTTTGTAACTGCTCCACACTCTGATTCTTGCCCAATCCTTCTTCCTTTACGCCCTTCCCTCATTTTTCTAGGAAGCCGGTGCACATCAGGCTGAACTGAACGATCAGAGGAGGCAGCTGGAGAAGGAGAGTTCTGTGCGTCTGGACCTGGAGAACAAGATCGTGACCAGCATGCAGCAGAAGCTCACCCACAACAAGGCTGCCAAGTACTCGCAAAGGCTCACCAGCAAGATGGCCTCTCTCAAGAAGGAGAAGGTAAAGATGAAATTTATGAAGGTGAAAAAAGTGTTCAGGATGTTTAGGTTAGAGATTATCGATGAGTTCAAAGATCTGTTTTGCCAAAGTCCATTTCCTTCGAGATCCTCCATATACACATAAATAGTCTGGCTGTTACTGTTATTGCCATATTATTTAATAAATGCTGTTTATTATCAGACCTTCAGTTTCAAACTTGGCTTGTCTTAGTTAAAGGCCTAGAACAGCAATTAGCATTTATTATTACCTTCGCCAAGCGGAGGTTATGTTTTTGCCAGCATTTATCTGTCTGTTTGTTTGTTTGATAACCTGAAAAGTTATGAACAGATTTTAATGAAATTTTCAGGAAATGTTGATAATGGGACAAGAAACAGATGATTACATTTTGGTGATGTTCTAGATTAACAAAAATAACAAAATGCCGCTCGTGGAAATCACAATATGGGTGGAAATGAGCTGTGTTACTGGCCTGAGCCTGCTCCTATAAACGCGGTGGCTTATGGGTAATCTAGTAGTAGTAGATGAAGAGATGTGCATTGTGTGTATGTCCCGCCCGGCACTCGTGCTGTACTTTTTCACCGTGTCTGTGACAAATAAATTGATCCAGTTCCAAGGTTTACTGCCTCCCATGCTGCCTGTTTTGACAGCGGCCCAGACGGCTTGTTACCAGCACAAAACGAACACAGTAGTGTCGTTTACTGTGGTATACGCCACGGAGCTGAGAAGGTAACAGCTCCTTGGCGGAGGTCTGCGTTCTCCGAGTGCTTTTCTAGGTATACTTGCATTAATTTAGGGAACTCAAAGAGACGGATTAAAAAAACAGTCAGAATCGAAGTAGCAGCAGCTGAGTTTTAGTGCCTCAGACTCCCAAAAGCTGGATTCTACAGTGGCTTCACAAGATATTCATTAAGGAGTCTTGAGCCGCTTGTGTATGAATTTCATTGCATTAGCTAACAAAATGTCAAAGCAAATGGGATTCATTTTAAACACACATGGCACAAGCACATTTGTCAGGCAATATATTTAAAAAAAACAAATTTGTTAGGTTTTAAAAAACAAGCAAAACATTTGGACACCCCATCGTGCCTTTACTCAAGATTTACAATGTTTTATTTTTTTTTTCCCACTGTTTAGTTGACTAAGTGCTGCTCTCAAAATTCTGTATCAGCTGTGATGAAAGTTTAATTATTGTTTCAGCCAGAAAAGCTTCCAGTTCCTTCACACTAGAGCAT
>OMNN01040403.1:0-35088 GCA_900302755.1 Chromis chromis | reverse complement strand
TACAGTGTTTAATTAATGATGGAGAACTGGACTAATGTCATAATGCAGCTAAGATACTTTGGTGTTATTAATTTTGGAGCTTACCTCAGGCTAAGACTCTACATTATTAATGATTATGGAGATTAACCTGACTAATTTTGAACTGAAGTTTTGACCTTATATAAATATATATTAAAAACCATCAAATCCAGACATTTGCTGGATCCGCCATGAACAAACTTTGTTTTTTATTTTACTATTATTATCAAGTATAGTTTATTATTCATTTAATGTATAATATAGTGTAATGTTTTATGGAGGACGTGTTCAAGCTGCACACAAATAACTAACTTAATATTAACAGACTATGCTAGCCTTGCTCAGTAGGTACGCTAACTTCTGTTTTAATGATCACTGTGTTATTGTGTTTATCTTTTGTTGCCTGTGCTGACAGAGATTGCACACCATCATCTGTTCTCTTCTTTTTTTCAGCACTACAGTTCCAAAATGGGTGCATCACGCAGTCATACCTATCGTGGAGTCCCTGGAGAAGTACGTTCCTCCGCCTTATGCCGGGGAGATCCGCGGCCTAACCTCACAAATGGGAGGAAGCCTGGCCGATACCCTCATTCTCAACTTTGCCTATGAAATCACTGCGTACGTATGACTTTTAATCTATGTCGATGTTCGTATGCAGAGACCCACAATGTTTAACAACTTTGCAGGAATAAGGTGAAAACCCATCTAATTGCATGCCAACAAACTCTATGCATTTCTAGATTTTGCACTAGCATCATAGCTCAGGACAAAAATGGCCTCCTGTACCACGGCAGGAATCTTGATTATCCACACTCTGTTCTGCCAAATCTGACTGTCAACGTTGTTTTCCTCAAGAATGGAAAGGTACAGTATGCATTCAAAGAGTGAATTGTTGTCCCTCCTTAAAGTACACCATCATTTATGTAGAATCATTAGCTGCACTGTACTCTTATCAGTTGCAAAATGGAAGTCCTGCTATGTTGATATCATTCTTTCAGGAGGCGTACCGTGGAACAACATTTGCTGGATACGTTGGCTTGTGGACCGGACAGAGCCCTCACAAGTTCACTATCTCAGGTGACCAGCGAGGTAAGGGGACTCATGGTTGCAGAAAGATTAAATTTTCTTGTTGGTGTTTTTTTTTTGCTTCTACATTTGTCTGTGTTCATCAGGCACCGAACATTGGTGGAACTGGTGGAAGAATTTTGTGTCTGCTTTCCTGTATCATAGATCTCCAGTCAGCTGGCTGTTCAGGGAGGTGAGCATGTTACAGAAGTGTGTATACTAAGGAAAGTTACCGTTTGAGGAAGTGAAAGCTGGAGCTAATTGTGTGTAACTTCTGCAGACACTGGAGGAAGCAGAGGACTTTCAGGATGCAGTGATGCGTTTGTCAAAAACTCCCCTCATCGCCGGGGTTTATTACATCGTGGGCGGAGTGCGAGCAGGGGAAGGTGTCGTGATCACCAGAGATCGAGCGGGCGCCGCTGATATCTGGCCACTGGACCCTGTGAATGGAAAGTAAGCAAAAGCCACTGCTCTTCAAAGAAAGTGCATAACTTTCTCATCTAACCGTTTTTCACAATATGTAACATTAATTATGAGCATTACAAATAGAAATATAAAGTTTAAGATATCACATTAGCCAACAAATATCTAATATGTCAAGTTTATTCAGAAAAAAAGTCAATGCCCAAGTTTCAGTTCATGCACATACAGTATCTAGATGTAGTGAAAGCAGCATTAGATACAGAGTGTAGCAGCAGTAACCAGTTGGCATAAATATCACAATTTGCGCTTTTAGTGGACGAAGGCACACAGACCTCAAAATTTTAACGGGAGCTGAAACTCATTATGTTGTTACCAGCTGTTTGTAGGAGTCGTTCCTCAGAGTTTACTAAATATTTGCAGCGTCAGACAGCAGCGGTATCCATAGAAGCATCTCCACGCTGAGAGAGTGGCGTGCATGTACGCAAACAACACAACATAGCTAACTTTTTTATTTATTTAGAATTAGAAATGACCTGTCATGGAGACAGGACCAATCAGGATCTAACAGTAAATGACACTGTACGTATCCTCACTTCAGACAAGTGAGCTGTCGCAGTTAAATCTTTTGCTACACAATTGAGTCCTGGGCTCCCTCACACATGAATACTATTTAATAGTTAAAATTTGTATCTGTTTACTGAAAGCCAAATGTTTTTCTGTCATATCAAGTTTTTCTATTAGGGAGATTTTTCAAAGCAGGATAATTGCAGCAGTGAATCTAACAATAAAACACATTTTATTGTACCATAAGTTGCTTTAGTTTAATAAATTATCATCACAAATGAACGACATGTTCAATGTTGAAATCGTAAACATATGTTATAGATATATAGATATGTTGCTTACGGGTGCTCTGGGACTATTTTGAACATTACAACCTAATAACCCAAATGCTAACAATGCCATAATACACATCTAATAATTGTCTTAGTACCATTAACTGCCAAATAAGAAAATAAAGTATACAGTTTGTTAACTCTCATATTGATGTAACTTTCAACTATCTTCTATACAACAACATAATAGAATTCCTGAAATCCAGTTATGACATTTAGTTTATGTGTGCTGCCCCAAGATTTTCAGTGACTCGATGTGACCCCCCCCATGAAAATGTATGGAGAAGCCACTGAAGGCAAAGCTAACTAATATTCACAGTCGTCCTTAAAATATTATAAAATTAACATTTGCAACATTTATACAACAGGTTTGGTGAACACAACATTTATAACTAAAATCTTAAAATGAAAAACTGAAGCAACTTGAGGGCTTATGATAAGACATCACCGCTAACCCGTGCCAATATTATCTCACTCAGTCTGTAATAAATATTGCTTATAATTTTATGGGGTGATGCACTTTCTTTGAACACAAAGTGATTTAAGGAGAATCTGGTGTATTAACGTGTGTTTAGTGTGTTTGTGCAGCTGAACAAACATGTAATTGTGTGTTCCTGTTTTAGTTGGTTCAGAGTGGAGACGAACTTTGACCACTGGCTTCCTCCTCCAGCCAAGGATCATCGAAGGTGAATCATCTCACATGATGAACACATCCATAATAATGATGCTCTTCTTACTATTCTTATACCGCTACTATGTGTTCATTTCTTAGAGAGACAGCCAACAAAGCACTAAATGCTACAGGACAAGATCACATCAACATGGAAACACTCTATAAGGCAAGTATGGACCAAAGTGCATGTGATACTGAAAGAAACTGTCAGTTGGCGGCAATGTATGGATTCATAACAGAGTCTTGTCTTGCAGGTTCTGTCGCTCAGTCCAGTGTGTAATAGGTAAGAAGGAAGATGTGTGACTATAATCAGTTATTTTTGTTTCAACAAATCACATGACTGTTCAAGCTGTTGAGATGAGGCAGTTGTTTGCATACCAGTTTCAGTTCCCTTTGCCTCACTGCAGCAATAATATCAGTAGGTCTTTGTTTGACGCTATACTTCAGCACATTTTGACTATAAAACAGCACTAATTGGGGTTCAGACACATTCTACTGACTAAATTAATATTTTACAGCTTGCTTTAAGAAAGTTAATGTCTTGCATCTCATTTCATATTATCCTTTCTCTCTATAATCTCCCAGCATTACTGTTTACACAACGGTAATGAGTGCAGCAGCCCCTGAGAAGTACAACACACTTGTCAGGCCGCAGGTAATTAAATTATGTCTTAAACATATTTACTCCCCTGGATTGAAGTAATGAAGAAACATGAAACCCTCCCTCATTCATTCCTACTATTCTCTTTCAAGGGCTGCCCAGAAACGACTGAACTGACAGACACGGAGCAGTAAACAGTGCACAGGTTTCTCCTGCACGTTATTGGAACTTCACACAATGGTTATATGCTGATTCATGACCATGTGGAAATTGTGTGATTAATGAGATTTACAAGGGAATTACAAAGTTTTAGGGTAGCAGTGCTTTTACTAGAAGAAAATTTTTATAATCTTTTTTATCACCTTATGTATCTGCAATTTGCATTTTAAGTCTTAATTAAAGTTTTGTTTACCTAAAGGATTGTGATAATTCAGACTCAGCTGTAATCTGACTAATTCATATAGCTCTCATTTTGTAAATATGAGTCAATAAATCTTACTTTAGAGTTTATGTTGCGGCTCCAGGTGGCCGTGGGCCCTTTTTTTGTTGTGGTGGTGGACTCTTTGCTGCCTCTGTGTGGGGAGATGGCTTGTGTGGACTTTTGATTATAGCTGGCTGGAAAGCATCTCCAGACCTGTCTATCTCAGCAGACTGGCCTGGAGCTCTGGTCCTGCACTCCAGCCCTCGTTCCTCTCCCCACCTACCTTCCTAGCTGATTGGACCACCACCTAGTTTCCCCCTCCAATCAGACTGCAGCAACCCCCTACACCAGGGTATAAAGCTTTAGCGAAACTCACAGTCAGGATGTTGCTGTGATTTTACGTGAGCAGCTCGCCTTTGTGCCTTTAATGTCTTTTGTGCTTTATGTTAATATGTAGCTCCTGCTAACAGGTCTGTGACTGAGTTTGGAGTTACAATGTCTTCTGTAGCCACTGAAAAGTGGTGACTCAATCTGAGGCACTCTTATGTGTGGCTTATGCTTTGTACCTTGCACAAGTTTGTTGATTACTCTTGTTAGCCAGGAACGTTGCTACCTTGTCTATAAGTTTGGCTAAGTTTAGTCTTTTGTTATTGTGTCTTGGCTAGATTGAAACTCCGTTAGCCCTCGTTTGATTTTACTTGGTTAGTTGACTTAATAACACCCACCAGCACTGGTTCTTGCGATTTTACCTCCTTCCTTTTAATTAATGATGTCACTGAGCAATAAATTACTTTGCCAAACCAAGAGCACCTGGTTTTATGTTCTTACCTTTGTCCTAGCAGAGCTGTAACAGTTTAACAAAAGTTGTACAGCAAGTAGTTCAGTGTCGTATGCAATGGATGACGAAGAGACCTGGTCTGGGGGGATGACCTCCTCACTGGCCCCTACAAGTGGGATAGCATGCAATTTCCTGCACATATTTCTATAATTTCTTAATGTACACTGGAGTCAGTTATAAGTTATGTACTCAGTTTTAATGAGTGTTTGATAGTTTTTGCATAAATAACTGATTACTGTGCTCCCACTAATATTCAGTCTTGTGTAATATCTCCATTATCCTTATCTAGACCAAAGACGAATCCTGTGTTCCTGTTGGATTCCTGGGGTTCATTACAGCACTCCTGTTTGATTAATTTGTTTGATAAGGGCATTCAGACCACATACCGTGTCCCACAGCTTGATATGGTAAAATAAAATGAAAAAATGAAAATACAAGGATGTAACTCTTCAGAATGTGTTTCTGCATCTATGGACAATGATAATGACAAGTATACTGTAAGTGATAATGATGCTGGAGATTTAACTGTTTTGCTCTTGTCCATACTAGTTTGATATGCAGAATTTGTTTATTGGTGATGATCCGTTGCTCGAGTCAGTCCATTTGTGGGAACCAGAAGTAACTGAGCTGAGAGAAAAGGTCCGCAATGCTCTGATACAAGCAGCTATTCCTCTCAGAGCTTATATGCTGCTGAATATGAGAAATACTTAGAGCTACACAACTTGAACATATAAACTCTTCTCGAGTTAAGTTTGCATTCCAAGTTTTCACAGCTCCCTCATAAATGTGGGTCACTCAGATTTGTGGTCCATTCAGGATTTGTGTCCTGTTGGATGAAATAATACCCTCTGAATTATTCCTTATTTCTGTTATGAACACAAATTGTGTCTGCCAGAGGTCTCTCACCTGATAATGAAACTCTTTAGCCAATGCACTGCTGGACCATTTTGTTCTCAGGCTATGCGATCAGGTCAACAATAATAAGTGTTTTGGTCATTTTCTTTACACATTATCTACATTTACCCCATCTTATAAATTACATTGTGTTGCTTTATATTGCTTTATACCCTGCACCCTGAGTGTTGGTTGTATCTATATATGTGGAGAGTGTCACATTATAAGCAGGAAGCTATGTGAGAAACCCAACAGCATTGAGGAACAGACTGAAATAAATTCCAGAAGTGCTTAAGAGTTACGAGGTGCAAGTTAAATGGATGAAGTGTGTATATATAAAACGAATTGCCTCATAAATGTTTACTTCATACTGTCCCTAACAGGAACTTATTGACAAGACCTTGCCAAAGTATGCGCTATTAGAAGAACTTTGCAACTGTTTGATTTGTTGTTGGGTTAGTAGTTAAAGTAAAAAGAGGAAACTGTGGTGTTATATGGACTGTTGCAGTAACTTTAGCCATCCAACAAGTTGATCAGAACAACCTTGAAGAGCATCTAGACTCTCTACAGGCCTGCTGAGCGAACTACATTTACTTTTGTTCATCAACCGCTAAGTACAGTCTATGTCATGTTCTGAGACTATTCATAAAATAACTTGGAGCTATAACCTCAGATACCCAGACCCAATGAAACCACTGCTGTGAAAGAGGGTTGTTCTTGCGTAAATCTTCCGAAGGAATGCCTTTTTTCCCCCAGTAAAGGGATCTTTTAAGTTTTTGTGTTGACAGGAGGGTCGTATCCAAATTTATTCCTTTTATTTAAGATTTTAAAATGATATTGATTTCAACCCAGCATCTTGGCCTGGTCAATCCCATGATCCCGTGCTCACCTGGATTTATTGGATCACAGACACAGCCAGTAAAAACTTTATGGATGTTTTGATGGTCTGATGGCGCAAACACTACTCCAAATTTGATAAACATCCTAAGTCACATACATGACGGATTTTGATGGACTTCAAGAAGAAGCAGAAGGCAGGCAGCCGGACTTCAAGAACCAAAAAGAAGTCTTCTGCTGAAGCACCCAGGTTTACCATGACCCGATTAATGAGAATCTAAACAGACAAAACACTGAGAGAACTCAGAACATATTCACAGCTTACTATGGACAGCTGAACACCGGGACAGCTGGGCACCTGGCACTTCAGTACACAGATGGAGTCTACCAACTAGTAGGTTCATTAAACTAACTTCCTAAGACCGAGACTTTGTTTTGAGTGACAGTTTGAAAGGGAATCCACATGCTTGGAACAGGTGGGAGGTTAAAAAACAAAAGGCAAGCTTTACTTTACAAAGCAGACTTTGTAAACTGACTCCCGTGGTAGACACAGACAAAAAAAAATACAAAGGAAGGCATCAGGTACAACTGCTGAAATCCAAATCCGCCCTACAGGAGCTTAAGTCCATCTCCATCAGTATCACAGCATCACCACCACCTCACACACTAATCTTGAAATCCAGTTTCAGACACTATGTCGCACCTATCAAACAAATTTAAAATGTTGCCTTCTTTCATTAAATTTTATCAACCAGCTGTAGCATCATACAGCAGCACAATCCATACGGTCACCAAACTGGAAGAACAGATAACTTCACTGATTATTTTAATTTTTTGACATGTAATTGGGATTGTATGTAGCCTCATTAACCTGAATGGTTCAGAGACACCAAACAGCTGAACTGCTGCAGATATACAGTTTCTAAAGAGAAATCATTGAGAACAAACTGGTCGACAGTATCGTTGCTGTCCACACATTTTATTCTCAGCAAACATTTTTCTCTGGACCACTTTTTGTGGCATGTAAAATAGTTACAGGGAGTTTTTTTTTTTTTTTCCATCGCTGCTTAAATGCAACAATATTTGCAGTCATGGCATTATTGCATGCATAGTACTAACCTAATCACTGAATTAAATATAATAATAAAGCAACAGACAGCATAAGAATTACAACACAATTCATTTTACTGAGGCCACAAGTTTTTGTAGATAGTTAAGTTGAGTCTATGCAAACATGCACCCTTTGTTGGATATGGAAGGAATGTCTGCATTTCCTGAACCATCAGTTAATACAGATGATTATACTAGTAATATAATGGTCTGCCACTGCAGTGTATATATACAAAGACCTGTGTAATTTGGGTCTTGTACTATTGTTTGGTATTCCACAGTTCTTCAGCTCAAATTTTCTCTTCAAAATCATTTGGCATGTTTCATCCAAATTACCAAAAAGACAGTATAGTGCAAATAAAATTAAATAAAAATGAGAATGCTCTGGTTTCTCCTTAGTAGAATCCGGCTATTAATGCAGATTTAATTGGAGACATCTGACTCTGAAACTGCCACTACTAAATGAATGGAATTTAGGTTTGTGGGTCAACATTGATACATCTGAAAATTCAGCTGCAACACATCTGTCCAGGAAGTCTTTGATCATCTGGACAATCTACATCCACAGAACATTGTGTACTGTTTTAGCTAGAACTACTGTTTCTACTTGCTGCAGTAAAATCTGTGAGTCCCAACGTCACAATACAATGACTTCCCCTCCTCACAGATCCAAATTTAACAGCAAGGTACAAAAAACTAAACACAAATTAAGACAACTGGAGGTCATGGCAGAAGAACACTAGAAAAACAGCACAAGTAGAAAAACTCAGTTGAAGTACACAGGCTCGGTGCACAAATTGATTAGTGACCAAGAGAAAACAGGCAAAATACACAGTAATCAGAGATAGGTGAAAACAATGATGGAAGAGCAGGCAATCACAGGCCCAAGTCCAATCTGACCTTCCAACAAAGTGTAGAGGCTTTCTTAAACCAGACCCTTCTCACTTCGCTGAATGATTAAGGTGCAGGATAGAAACACATCAGCAAGCTTCCATATCAACTTTCCTCCCTCCTATAGAAGCAAATGGAGCAACAAAAAAAAAAAAAGGTTATTCCCAAACTTCTTTGTTGGCATTTGTTTTTCTTGTAAACATCTCATGTGGCTCATGTGGCCTCTGTTGCTCGGTCATGTCGATTCGCCCTGTACAACATCAGGAAGATAAGACCCTTCCTGTCTGAACATGCAGCACAACTCCTGGTACAGGCTCTCATAATATCACGTATCGACTACTTCAACTCCTTACTGGCAGGCCTCCCTGTCTAAGTTTGAGCAGTTTAAGTGTAAATGTAAGTGTAGTGACACGGAGCTTACATTTGTACAGAGCATTACTGTGATGTAACTTTTGCTGAATTTCTTTTGTTCAATAATTTTGAATCAAATTATATACAGTATTATTCAAGGATGTATTGATCCTATTTATACTTGTGACTGTATAAACACCAAGGACATTTAAAAGCAAACGCATCCTAACTTTTATATAAAGGATTACATTGCAAAAGCATAACCCTGATGAGACAGCTAAGCCCCTTTCACACTCTTTTTAAAAAATTAATCTTATGGCATCTGAACTTGTCAGCGTCATTTCCAAATGAGCACAAGGGTCACTTTTCTGTACAAACTGTTGCAGCAATCTTACTAAGCTAGACCTAATAACACTTCAATTTCAACACGGCACAAGTTTGAACTACATGCTGTCATGACAGTTTGTGTGCCAAAATTAACTAAACTAATAATGAGCAGAGTAGAGAGAGTATCTTCCAACAGCTTGCTCCTCTGTTTGTTGTTTTTGAGCCATGCTGCATTTATTTTATTGATCCAGTTCACCTGAACCCTCAGAATTTTTCAGTCATGGAAAATCAGTTGTTACCAGGAGTGAAGAACTTTTTGTTCATTTACAGAATCTGGTAAGAGCAAAGTCTTTATTATTGGGATAATTTTGGAATAAGACATGTAGAATAAAGTCATGAATGAAATATCATCATTTTAGGATGAGATTTGGTTGTTTTTTTCTTTAGGAAATGTACGTCACATATGGTCAGTTCAAGGGCAATGGGAAGTTGGAAATTATTTCTGTTTTTTACAGTTCCTGACAGGTAGACGGTGTCATTTTGGTGATATTCTTAAAGAAAATACACCTTTGAAACCAATGGAAGGTTTTGGGGTTCAGAGGGTTCAACACTCTTTTATCAAGCCTGCAGAAACCCTGATTCATGACTGTGTCTACAACAATGTCTACAAAAAGCTTTATCGTGGTGAAAACATACACTAATAGCTCAGATAAGTGATAGTCAATAATGGGAGTAATCCTTTTCTTTTTTTTGACAAAACATGAAGAGGAGTTGAAGTTAATAGAATAGAATAGAATAGAATAGAATAGAATAGAATAGAATAGAATAGAATATAAACACTTCATTGATCCCCATGGGGAAATTGTTACAGTAGCAAGCCGAAAGAGTAAAGTGACCCCCACCACAAATACAAACAATTTTTTTTTTAAATCAATAAATAAGTAGAAAAATAAAGTAAAGTAAGGTTAAAAAAAATAATAAATAAGAACATATAACTAGAACAAGATGCACAATAAAGTGTAAAATAAAAAATAACTAAAGTGAAAAATTCCTGCAAAGTGCCAAATGCACAAAAAAATATGCAGTCACATGAGGACATTAAAATGTCAGTTTGTTGCTTCCTGCTGTTTGTAGGAGTCTTTGTTCATTATTGAATTATTATGTATTACACACCAATTGATGCACTGTCCAGTCTCACATGAATTATAAAAATCACATGCTGAGTAGTTGATATAGTAGCAGAATTTATGTATCACGTCTGAAATGAATAACGCACAATTTCCCATGCTACTTGTCTAGTTTAAAAATTAATAAATAAAGTAAATGGTTAAAAACATATGAAATGTCCCCATAAAGCTACAACAGCCAGGTTCTGCTTCCACTGTGCGCGCTCCCGTGCGGCTCACGCGCTCCTCGGGGCCGCGCCAGAGCAGCAACACTTGTCAGCGGATCACATGATATGACAAAGCAGCTAGCTGCTTCCTGTGTAGACTGCTAACCGAGTCACATCCAGACGGCCGCACAGACTGAGACTACCGTGTCATCCAAGATGCTGGCCCTCATAAACAGGCTCCTGGACTGGTTCAGGTCCCTCTTTTGGAAGGAGGAGATGGAGCTGACATTAGTGGGACTGCAGTACTCCGGAAAAACCACATTCGTCAACGTGATTGCGGTAAGTAGCCAACGTTAGCAAAGACGCACAGTCAGTGTGGGCCCCGGCTGCTACCTGGGAGAGGTTGTGGACGGAGGTGTCTGACAGATTAGGTCCAGTCGCAGCAACATTTCCACGTTAACGTTGTAAATATTAAGCGACATGGCTGCACACATGGGTAGATTTGGTGCCGTAAAAAGTGCAAATATCACCGCTAATAACGCCTGTAGTGATTTTACTTGGTTGTTTAGCTAGCTGGAATGACGAAGTTCTTGGTGTGACTGTGCGCTTACTTGTGAAACCGGTCATGTGAACGGACTTGTTGGTGCTTTGTAACAGCTACCGGTGTGTCAACATGAATGGTATGTCGAAAGCACAGGCCACTGCTTCATTTTCAAAACAGTCATGTCGCCTTCTTCTTGTAGCTAGTGGGGACTACAGGAGGAGACGACGCCTGGGGCAGTCACGGCTACAGGCTGCTAGCTATCTACATCACTAGAATTGCTAATAGATGTATATTTATGTGCTATATTGTGTACCCAACTCATAGTACTGAGTGCAGTGTTGTTATTGGCCCCTGTTTATGTCTCCTTCTGACCCAAATTCTCCTCTGTTTACGTCTAGATTTATGGCATGTTGTCATCCAGCCTCCACTGTCAAAGTTGTAGTGGTTCATGCTGATTGCCCTCTTTATTGGACCTGTTTCTTGTTGTGTCTTGTTGTTTAGTGTTCCAGCCTTGGCTGTGTATGTGGGCTATCTAGGTGATAGGCTGTGCTCTACTCTTAAGAAGGGGTCAAGTCCTTAGCCACAGTACTTCAAGTTCCCCTTTTCTCATACTAGAGAATGCATTTTTTCCTGTTGAGATTATGTCAAGTGATCTGTTTTGAGGTTTGACCAAAGCTGCCTTCCCCTTCACACAATCAACGTAGAGAAGTTAGACTGGGAAGAGGCCATAAGCGAGCAATATAACCAAGGTAGTTAAAAATATGTAGCGTATTTTTAGTTTTTGAAATATTTTATGCCTATCAAAACCATTTAAGCTTGAGGAATGTTTGGTTACAACACACTTACTAGCAGAAAGCTTGATTAAGTTTAAGTATATAAGTACACCGTTAAGCTTTTTTGTTTGGGAGGGTCTGTTCTCCTGCACACTTAGTTTAAAGTGATATAATGGATGCTACATCAAAGTGCCAAGTCATAGTCGTGCTCAGAGCTTATAGGTTCAAAAGTAATCGGACACTAGGCTACTAGGTTGAGTGTTTACCGGTTAGATGGATGTCTAAGCTGTGTCACTCCCAATCCTTATTCCCTACCCCTGAGCCCCTGCCTGTACTGCATAATTACAAACCTGTTGAGTTTTACATTTCAACAGTGTTTGCACTAAAGCTCTGGTTCTCTTTTAAACGTTTACCCTCTTATTTTCTCTTCCTCCTCTTAACCTGTTGCCTTTGCTTAAATGTGCTTATTTTTTATCTTTTTTTTTTTTTTTTGGGTGTGTCTAAGTTCTAAGAAACACAAAACTGAGCCAGATTTCTTGTATGTGTACACATTCGTGGCCAGTAAAGCTGGTTCTGGTCTGCCAGTATGTGAAGTAAAGAGGTTCTGATGCAAGTGAGGAAGATAATGAGTCTCAAAAAGCAGCAATTTTTTCAGAGAGATATCAGTTGTGGCTTGTTTGCCGAAATCAACAGTTGGGCTTGTTTTTTAAAAAGCAGGTACACATAAGAAAACTAGAATTCCAAGCACAACCCCTGCAGATAACTGGTAAATCATTTGACTGCAGCGCAAGTCAAGATGTCCAGGATGTAGGCGTACATGTCTATTTATCAATGATCAAGAGAGGATTTCCTGACCAGATATTAGACGAGTCACCGCGGCATGCAAAACCCCTGTAACCTTCAAAAACTGAAAGGCCAAGTAGAGCTGTGTGGCAAAGTTCAATGGAGAAAAAAAAAGATCCTCTGCCAAAATGATGGAAAGTGTGGAGACAAAAGCGGAACAGCTTCTCATCTGTCAGACATGGTGGTGCTGTTACATCTTGTACATGTGTGACTGCCAACGGAACAGACACACTGGCATCTTTGGATGACTTCAGTACTGACAGACGCAGCATGATGAATGCAGTCTACTGGAGCGTTCTGTGAGCTCAGATTCAACCACATTTATCAAAACTCACTGGACCACATTTCATCATTCAATAAGACAGTGATCCTAAACGTACAGCCAAAGCAACCATAGAGCTTTTCATGGTGAAGACGTTGAATATCCTCGACTGGCTGAATCACTAACCTGATCTCAATCTGAGTAACAATCACGAGCTGAAGGTGACTGCAGTGAAGGTGTGGGTGTGAGCATCACCAGGAGACACACAAAGCATTTACTGTCAACGATGAGTAAAAGACTTAAAGCAGTCTCTGAGTGCAAAGGATGGTTCCAAAAATATTAAATATATTGATTTTGTTCATGTGTGTCTGTACAATCACTTTTGAACCTGTAAGCTTTGTTTTCGTTGTATGAAGCGGGCTCCATCTCCCACACAATTCTTTCTATTTTCATGTAGACCCACTCAAATTACTCCTGAGACTTTGCTCTTTAATGCAGTATCCATTGTTGTATTTCATTTGACAAACAATGTGAAGACTGTGTTCTGACGCATCGATGGCCTCATCGAAACATGATTCATGAAGTAAAAGGATAAATATTCAGCTTGTAATCAAATCATTTCTTAATTTACTCATGCACAGAAATGATGATCCACAATGCTTTTCACGTGTGCGTCAGATGAAATCCATTTACTAACATGCCGCCTTTTGTCTTCCATTTGTCATGTGCAGTCAGGGCAGTTCAGTGAAGACATGATTCCTACAGTGGGGTTCAACATGCGAAAGGTCACTAAAGGCAATGTGACAATAAAGGTAAGCCAACAATAAGCCTGGTTGCTCTCATTGTGCCACTGAAATCAATTCTGCTCTGCCCGGCTCTGTATGTTCTGCACTACCACAGCAGTAATGGTGCAATGATTGGTTTATGCAGGAAGTAAAAGATTAGAGAGGTTTCTGTTTTGCTTTCTGACTTGATTGTGTGCTCTCTTGCCTCAGATATGGGACATAGGTGGACAGCCCCGCTTCAGAAGCATGTGGGAGCGCTACTGTAGAGGAGTCAATGCTATTGTGTAAGTTTGCTGACCTAAGAGTACAGCATGTTGCCTTTGTGGCAGAAAACTGAAAAAGCCAAACTAAATTTACACCATTAATGTGTAATAATGCTTTTTTCGAAGATTTTCAGTAGATATTAAGTTGATTTTTGTTTCTCTATGCAGTTACATGGTGGATGCAGCAGACCGAGAGAAGATAGAAGCTTCCAGAAACGAACTGCACAACCTTTTAGACAAACCACAACTACAAGGAATTCCTGTAAGAGGCCTCCTGTGATCTCAAGACCAAAACGCTTGGGATTTTACAGCATCAACCTGATCATGATATTGATTTCTGAGGGTCCAGTGATTCCGGTCGCACGCAGTGATTAAACCCATAATTAGCAATCACTGCAGCCCATTAGTTGCAGTGAGTCAGGCTTGATGACGTTACGCTAAGTGGTCATTTGAACCCAAGCCAGGATGTTTTTCGTAATGAGTTGACAGGATAATTGACTTGACAGAGTCTGACGTGCTAAATTGATAGGCTTCCTCCTGCTCTGACTTGACACCACACACAAGCAGTTTATTTTGTCTGAATTGTAAGAACTCTGCGATTTGTTAGGCACGCGGCTGAGAGGAATCCTTTAAAATGTTTAATCGCACTGTGATAATGCTGATACATCGCTGCACTAGATATTGATCAGCCCTGTCTTGTTTGTTTCCTCATTTTTCAGGTTCTAGTCCTTGGAAACAAACGAGACCTACCCAACGCACTCGATGAGAAGCAGCTCATTGAAAAAATGTGAGGAATATTGTTGTTTTGTTTGTTGTTGTTTAATAATCCTGTAAAAACAAACACTTGGTGGTGGCATAAAGCAAACCTACTATATGTGATACATCATGCTACTTTACCTGTTGCTGGTTTGATTATTAGACATGAAACGTCCTCTAGACATAAGAAATGCTTGAATAATGTGTCTTGTTACACAACATGTGCCCAGGGGTATCTGAATATTTAGATCTGCAATGTTAACTCATGGCTAGTGGCTATACAACAGTTTGAGTAATGCTTTTAAAAATAGGAGTCCTATTCCTACTTACGGAATAAATATTTTGCACTTCCCATTGCAGGAACCTATCTGCCATTCAAGACCGAGAGATCTGCTGCTATTCTGTCTCCTGCAAAGAGAAAGACAACATAGGTAAATATGTGAATGGTGCTTTATCGAGCAAAATTACAAGTCAGGTCAGGCTTACTTGAGTAAATCGAGAAATGTAACTCAATGACCACGGTAACTCATCCACCTAGACAAGCTAGCGACCAGCCAGGCCAGTTTTCAGGCTTAAGCAGTGTTGTGATTAATCAGCCAGACGTATTAGCACATTATTCTGCTGAACTTGTGTGCTTTTAAAGTAAAGTATCCTATATCTTCAACTTATCCGTAAGTGATACTTAATTAAAAAATAATCACAATGCCTAGAAATCTGTTAGAAAACAAGTTGGGCATACTTCTTTTCACCATATGGATTCTGTTTTGTTGCATATTCAAACCCTGTGCAACATACTATAAATTAAATAACCAATCTGGGGTCCTATCTCACAGTTTAAAGTTGAGTTATTTAATGCCACGTTGTATCATACATTCATTTTCTTACATTTTGAACATGTTATTTGAGCTGTGAGAAGTTTTAAGATGGGACAACCAGTAAAATAACTGTGCTAAGTTCACAGGAAAAGAATGAACAATTTTCTTTACAGTCTATTTGACGCGGACAGGAAACAAAGCATACCTTTCTAAAAATGTTGAGGTCATACATATATAAAATATTTCTCCCCACCTGCAGATATCACACTGCAGTGGCTCATCCAGCATTCAAAGTCACGGAGAAGCTGAAGGTGAAGCTCTGCCCTCCTCCCCTGGTCGCAGCTCTGGCCTCAGCCCCCTTACGGTCATGGGTCCTCGACAGTCATCCCTTCCACTGCCTCTGTGAAGTAATCCAGCTCTCTCTGCTCACTACCGTCGCCACCTGCACCACCCAGTACACTACCATAGATGTGTAGCCCCTGTACAGCACTACCACCACCACCCCAAACAATCTGGAGTCTTGAAAAGTTGTCTCACTACTGTGCTAGAAGGTGGATTGTCCATACCCATCATGCCTTATTGCTCGTCATTACGGACACGCTCTGCGTCTGTGTACATCATGGAGTTTTTTTTTTAATGGTTTCCAGGAATCTAATGATATTGCGGTGTACTGTTCCCCAGCTACACTAGGATGGAGCTCCTCTAATCCCACAATCAAGCATCTGTTCTGTTGCCTGTCAACATTTGGTGTTTACGTGGCATTGTGTGATTGTAGTTTTTAACAGTTATTTGCCAAATGACGATGGTTGCTTGTGCTAATGCCTTCAATTCCTGATAAACTCTTCGCAATGTAGCCTGCATTTTATTTGCTGGCATATGGAAGTGTCTGTTTTATTAAGTGACTTGAATCAAAGTTTACACATAACATAAAGATCAAGAGAAGGTAAGACTTTGAGTGGCTGTTGCGTCTGAGGCAAAAATCCTAAGCAAAGTTTTAAGTGCCTTCGGCTAAGAGAGCGTCCCAATCCGACAGTTATTGCCCAATGCAGTTTCTATCCCACTATTTTAAATAAACTCTTGGTACAGTCACGGCATAAATCCCTTGATTACACTTAACACCACCTCTTGACAATCTCATTTTATGCTTTGTAATCACATAAACACATTATTATATCCGAGAAACGACAGTGAAGACAGTACTGTACCAAGGATGAAGAATGAGCAATGAAGAAATGGATGAGAAAATGTTACATTTTGTTTGGTTGCTTGGTAATTTGAATGCTGTTTCACTTTGTAGCCTGTGACTTCTTCTCTGTGTAGGTTTTGGGCTAACCTCTGCTTGCAGGGTTTAAAAAAAAAAAGAAAGTCTGAAAGCAGAATGGGTGTGTCTCATGGTCGTTTTGTGTTTGCTTGGGTTGGATAACAGAAAGCCAGTGTTAGTCATGATGAATGAGCTTACAGAGAACAGAGGACAGTCCGTTAGTTGAAAGCGCCGGATGTCTGATGTCATCTTTGCTTTTGCCACGCCCTTATCTGAATCCTGATGTCTTTTTTGTAAAAGCCTTAGCAGTCCAAGGTCGACACTGTCTCCTCTAAAAACGACGTATTGATTGACACGCCATTTCCTTTCAGCGAAAAGACAATGATTTCTCACAGGTTTGACCACTGTATATTGATCTGCCCTTCGCTTGGCCAATGCATCTCGATGGAGTATTCTTTTTTTCTTTCTTTTTTTTTGGTTGGTTGGTTGAGTGTCCTGAGATCGGGGTTAATGATCCCTTCTGCTCCGATACTGTATGTAGGCCTACATGACTTCTGCATTTCACCGTAATATTGTCCACAGATCCATCTCTGCTCTCTCGCACGTTGTTCTGTGTCTGTGGGTGATCGTCGTAATCATGAATGTCGATTGTTGGGACCACAGCAGCAGTGAGGGGCTGTATAACTGAGTGACTGTGTGGGTAATTTGGGGAAAGCTTTGTTACCTGTGTAATAATATAGCCTATTTGCAATTTGTATGTGCATGTGCTCAACGTATTCACATTCAATTGCAGACTTTGTAAATAAGAAAGTTAGCATTTTTATTCCAACAAATGCTCCTGTAGATGTCATGCATTCTCTCCCTGTGATTGCTAATAAATTTGTTTTTATTTTTAAGGATTTCAAGTCTGGCATCAAACATTTTGTGACTGTCGGTTCAATTTATCGCCACTAGATGGAAGCAGAGGACTTCGGAAAGATAATAGGAGAGCAGCTTAAAGTCAGTACAGGCTACCAGGTTTCATCTCAAGTTGCTTCAGTGCGTTGTGAACCTGCTTTCTTCTGTCTGTAGAGTGATTACTGGAGGGCAGGATTTCTCTTCAAGATTTAGAATTGCACAGATTGTATATGAACAAGATCATTAATTACAGCAGTTTTTGGCTGGAGTTCACACTTTAAAAACAAAACACCTTCACCCACAGTGAATATGGAAGGCATGTACTCATCAAACGCTTGGTTCTCGTCATTTTCATCACACAAACTTAACTCCGGGCTACCTTTGTGGACAGATCTGGTTCTGTATTTCCCATTAAGCAGCTATTGTTACTTACAGATCCCGTAATAGATGACTAACACCTCTCAGTGTTTCTTGGCAGAGAAATGACAATTATGCAGAAATGTAACACTCCGAATGTCGAGGCAAACGCAGGGAGTGTGTTGCAAACTAGGGGGCAATAAAGCGAGCTGAAGCCGCACAGAGCCGTTGGAGAGCAGGCCTGTGCTGTTAAAACAGGAACACCTTAATTAATCTCATTTCTTAAACGCAGCATTTAATGAACAGCTGCTGGCATTTATTGTATGCTGGGGCAGCGGTAAGAAGGTGTGGACAGGTCCAGGCGTTATCTGATGGATTCCATGGGTCAGCGGAGAACGTAGTATGTGTGTGTCCACATGGGAACTTGAATATGTGGGTCCTGGAGTGTGTGTGTGTGTGGTTTACAAGTGCAGCGACTGCAAGGGATTAAGAAGTGGTTACAAACCTGCCATAGGGATTTATGTAGAGAGAAGGTCATGGAGACGACCCAAAGGCGTGACATACTATTAATGTAGTTACACTCCATTACCAATACGCTCATTATATAATACAACATGCTTCACGCCTCCCACCTGTCACAACGGCGCTGTTTGCATTTGTTAAGCGTCCAAGCTCGTCAGTTTGTCCCATGAATGACTATTCATTACCAAAATTACAGGGTTTCTTAAGAACTGAATTATTGAATAATGCGCCAGGCGTGATTCACTCCCTCGTAGCTTTCACTCCACTTAACTGCTACAACCCTGAGCTTTTCATACATCCTTCCACTCAAACCTTGATGGATGTCTTAAATAATAAGGATGGAACTCCACTTTCAACAGGGCTGCTCAGTGATATAATCAGGCGCACGTCTGCATAGCACCATGGGTACGGATTGTGGTACAAGTAATGTCAACGTTTCAGCTTAGTCTAAGTGAATATTGAACCACAGCAAAATAAAACAGCTGTCTGTCTATAAAATGCTTCCAGATTGAAGCTGTTGTCGTTCATTCAGACTGCTTCACTTCTGTCTTTGCAGCAAACAGCCCTGGACAGTTTCACTCAGCGCCGTAGTTGAAGGAAGCCTGCACTTTACTTTCACTCAGTCGTCTGACAGCATTGTGGCAAGCAAACACATCACACCTAGTTTAGGCAACATCATATCCATTTTATTTACACTGAGAAAACAGGGAGAGACATTGTTATCTTTGGAACTTAAGGAAGATATTTTCTGAAGTGAGAAAACGTTAAATCTCTATCCATTCAAAAAACGGCTTCCTCCTGCCATATGGTCTTATGTCTGTGCATTTACTTAGCGGGAACCATGGAAGCATCAGAGACTACTGCACCATCCCTATCAAGGCTAAAGCATCCTCATTTCCCTCCTCCGCTCGATCTTTTGCAGAGTCATTATAAACAATTTTTATGTCTTCCAGACAGGCCTGAAATAATATTTAGTTCACTTAGAGCATTTGGACTTTTAGGTCATAATGTTTATAATACACAGCATTTGCAGTGCGCCCACGGAGCATCTCGGTAAATCTCCGAGCTCAGAACATGTGGCTCTACAGGTGAAGGTCATTTCATGTCTGATTTACAGCACCTGGGTTTTAAACAGCCAGGAATTAAATCTGAAATTCAGAAGAGAATTACTCGGAGGATGTGCAGCATGAAAATGATAAAATAAATCAACCAAAATTCACATAAATTGAGTGAGTCTGTGAGATAACCCTTGCTTTGACTGGGCATATCTACAGGCAGCCATTCATATTTAACACGTGATTTCACATTGTCTTTTATTTACCTCCAGCTGTTTGTCCTCTTTGTTCCCGTGGCAGCGATGACATCAGAGCACCGCTGTGTTTAGCTGAGCTAACTGTGGGGTAATTTGTCCAGGGATCTAAAAAGGCATGTTTTATGATACATAAATAATGTGTTCCAAAGTTGTTAAACTATAGAGTTGGGATTAGAGGTTTGGATCCCAGGCATTGACAGGCATCTGCAACCACTTCATTCAGTTCCCTGTGCGGACCATAATTTGGCACTAATCACTATGTGTGGAATGTCACATGATTCATACAGAGCTGCATGGCACATATCAGCATCCTTTAGTGCGCTACACCCTGTAAAAGACAGATGTTTATGTGCATACACACCCTGTAGTAACCCAGTTTAATGGGGCTCTGTAGATTAATATGTTCCTCCATTTAGTTGGCTTACCCCATTCATTACTGACGATACACAAGTGGGTGTTTGGGTTAATGTGATTTTCAATCTAGCGGTGTTTAATTAATTAGATTTGTATCTAGTTTGGTGCTTATTGTTTTTAAAAAAAATCTTTTTAGAATAAGTAACGTTGCATTGAGGCTCAGCAGATAATACTCGCGTCACTGCACTGTGGATAGCATTTAAGGTCTTGGTTAGCTGGTTCACCACTTTGATCCAGACTAAAATATCTATTGGATGTGTAAAATGTTATAAGGACATTCATGGTCACCACAGGATGACTACATGCAGTCTTTTCCTCTTGCCATCATCAGGTCAAAACTTTAATTTGTTAACCACTTACTAATAAAACTACACTGTATGAGCATAGCTGATGCTAACATGGTTAACATTATACTTGCTTAGCATAGATAAATTATGTAGATAACTATGTTAATAATGGGAAATCTGCACATTCTCATGCCTGTATGTGTATCAGGACAGGAGGTCCATTCACCGCAATTACAACTTGTGTATTTATCCTATGTATCGTTGATAGGAATACTTTAAGTAAAAATTTTGGTTTTCAGTCCAAAAATATCTTCTTTAAATAACAATATTTTTTATAATATAATATTCAGGATGTACTTCCAACATGATTTTTTAATTATAATTTATTGTCATTACATGATTAAAAGTCTGGTTTGAAAGGCATGTTTTATTTATTTAAAAAAATCACCAAAGCCTTACTCAAAGCGAGAAACTGTAAAAACAGAAAGAATCATCATTATTGGATGTTTTGGGTGAACAGCAGTCTGTGTTTACACAGGGCAGAGTGGAGATGAAGACTGAGAGGAAAATAAAATACACTTGATCAGTAAAATAAATGCAGCCTGGCTTAAAAACAGAATACAGAGGAGTGAGATACAATTTCTAGTTTGTAGAAGTTGTAAAAATTTTATTAGTCAAATATTAGTCATAGCGTGTAGAGACGTTTTGTTCAGGAGCAGTTGGAAAAATGTTTTACATGTTGATTCCATTTTTTATGGCATTATAACTGTCATACAGCAAAGAGACATTTTTGAGTTACTTCTAGTCATGGTTGTGCTTTTGCGGGATATTGCAGTAAAAAAAAAAAAAAACAATCATCCCACAGTGAATAAAAATGTGACAGGAGAAATATAAAACCTCCAGAACCTACCTGGGGTCCAGAAGATCAGCTAACAATACCTAGGAAGTGGGAAATCATTAATGTATAGCATTTTTCTTAATGTGCTAGTTAGCTTAACTTTGCGTAGCATGGAAAGGCACTTTATTTTAGCTTAAGACAAGGATCTACTATGATGTATTACACGTTGTGACATTGTGACCTAACTTTTTACTGTTATTTTCGGCAACTTTCTTAGTACAAACAAAAGTAGAACAAAAGTCTGGCATATTCTGCTATTTATCTGGGAGGAACTTAATTAGCCTACAATGTTGCGCTGATGCAGCTCATGGGTGACATAGCTGCATACGTACACAATAGCTATGCTTATTTAGCATTAGCATGTTAGCATTTTTCTTGGAACCATGTTAGCATGCTAGCAAGCATTGAGCTACGCACAGTGATGCTTGAGTACAGCTAGCACAGTTGTAGTGAACTCTTGTCAGACAATAAAAGATAAAAAATTATCATGTTGCTACTGATCAAGGAAATTTGGTGAAGCTACTTGGTGTTTTTTGGTCAATTACTCAAGTAAAATATTCTAAAGTTGTTGGAAACTACTTAAACCAATCATGTTTTATACTTGGAGCGCTGAGATAAGTCGGTGGTCATAGCTTTAGTTTGAGTGTTTGCGAGCTCCAGCTTGAGCGGCAAATGAGAAAGTTATTTTTGATTTTTACGTAAACCGTGACTTTCTCTTCTTTTTTTGTGATTGTGGCGGTGCAGAAAAGCTGCTGAGACCTCCAAATGCAATAATTCCATTTCCACTCAGTGAGAGTAATCTTTGCGGTCCATTCTGTTATCCGGTGTCCTCTCAGATAGCCAGCTCCCCTGTGAACGCTTTCATACTCTCACCTCCCTGCCTCGGCTCTGACACTCTCCCCTCCTCATATTCCATTAAAAATCATAACTTCAGCTCCTGGGGCTCTGATCAAATAGGGCGGCTAATGCATTTTCCCTGCGTTTTGATTTTTTTTCCAATGTACCTCATATTTACATATAGATTGAGTATTTATCAGTCTGCATTTTGAGGCAGATTCACTGTAGTCCACTTTATTAAACCATGTTGGATTTATGTATATTTAATGAAAAGTTGATGTAGGGAGTGTAATTCTTTGAACAAGGGAGTATACTTGGCATGTGTGGTGAATAGTAATGCAGGGGCTGTGCACAACTGAACTTTGTATCTGAGTCTTTAAATTTCTTTGGTGAGGCTTGGTAAGTTGCTTTTTTTTACATGATCGTATCCTTTGCATCTCTGCTCTCAGTAGCTGCACATGAACACCAACATTATGTGATTAAGAATGCAAAATATTGATCTTCCATGTCTGTAAAGTGAGATAGGTCATTAGCCACATCTGACCCACACAGGTTGGGGCAGTTTCTCCTGCTAGGTTGTTGTCCCTCTAATGCCAGTGACACAACTGGAGTCAGGTGGGAAATAGGTTTATTCTCTTCCTTGCTAAGAGTCAGATAAAAATGATCAATCCCCCTGTCATGTCTGTTTGCCAGCCACAAAGTATGACTAGGAAGGAGGCTTAGCTTAGCATAAAGACCAGGAATACATGAACATCTATGCTGTCTCTATCTAAATGGAGCAAAACCTGCCTACACAGCACAAAATTCTTTGTGATTATGGTTGAAATAGTTTTTTAGCTGATTTTATACATAATATACTCTTCATATATATATATAAATATATGTATATAGTAAATATAGAGAGATATTGTGTGTTCATTTGTAAGATTTTGAGGTGCCAAAATGCTAATTTTGCTGCATTTGGACAGACGTTATCTGTTTTACCCTCTTACTGGTCTATAGGACAAGCTAAGCTAAGTGGCTGCTCGAGTCATATTTCATAAACTTAAGAGTGGTATCACTCTTCTTCAGCAAGAAATTGATGCAGAATGGTCTTACTTCGTCGGACCATTCTGCATCACAATATGGCCGTGCACCTCATCATTCTGCTATAGAGGAAAATGTTCTGGCTTATTTAAATTGCTTTAAACCAATCACAGTTGTAATTGGTGGAGCTTAAATAGTTATGGGTGAATTGTTTTGGTGGAACATTTGCACGCAGGGGAGGTGAATATGGCTAATTTACTTAAATAATACAATGCATGATCCAAATCCTCTTCAAAAATTGAAATTTGCGCTGTGGTAGGTTGCTAGCCTGAAGGTTGTTGTTGTTTTCTATAGGAAGGAGAATTTGAACTGGTAACATATCAGTGACAGGCTTGTAATCACAGCCTACATCCAGTGCGTCAGACTATGTACAGTTAGATAAATAAAATACCTATTTGTCCACTATCAGAAACATTACAGCACTGCATAAAGGACACACCATGTGTATTCATTATCTTGTGAAAATATTAAGTTTTCATCTCCTTATGTTGTGTAAAATCACTCAATGCAACAATGTGACTATATCACTATTGTCTAAAACTGAGTCTCAAACTCAGTGTAATTAGACTGGATTATTCATTAACATGCATACTGGACCCTGGGAGGTCTTTAAACTACACAAGACAATTGTAAAGAGCAGAAAAAACAACATGTCACTAAAATGTGTCTTTTCTGATAAATGTTGTCCAAATCCCTACAAAGGATGTCTTCACTGTGCGCTCGCAGCTTTCATAGCTGGAGGCTCGAAGAATCTGCTGCTCTTTGTTCGCTTGCGGCATCAGGTACGAGTGTGTTAAGAGGACTTTTTCTGGGGCCGTGCAAGTCCTTTATCCTCCAGTCACCGTAGCTTCAGGTTGACAATGGCTGAAAACCCCTGTGGATTGTGAATAGAGCATCTGACAGGACAAATGGTGTGCCGCAGGCTGGAATGTTGGAAAAAAAAAAAGATTAACAATAGGGGGCAAAATAATGTAGTGCAGACAATGTAGCAATGTAAAGCACAGTATTGAATGCCATTGTCATTGTGTTCGGTTTTGTTTTGTATTTCACGCCCAAACTCCCAAACTTTGATGTGTTACTGTGCAGTTTAAGACATACAGAGAGTATATTACTTCCATGTTTGTCTGCTTCTAAGTGATGAGACTGGCTGCCAGATAGAGTTATTCCCACCACCTCCTCTCATCTAAATAAGGCCTTGATGATACTTTGGACTCAGTTCAATGAGAGGGACAGATGTTCCCTCAGGCCGGATGATTTGGAAACCCTGTCACAGCTGGATTTGAACCAGGTAACCTGCCTTTGATATCGGCAGAACCTTTCGACTGCAGGTAGATGGCCTTGGCAGACAACATGCGGCCGATCAGATGGAAGAACAGCCTTTACCTTGGTCTGATCCCCTGCCAGGACACCTCCTGCTACTCTGCCAGGGTCTGAGCAGACACATGGTGATCGTATATTCATCCTCATTGCACGTAAAGTTGCATGTGCAGCAACGACAGAGTTAGCATAGCTCCAGATGTAAAGTGACTCGTGAAGAGGGCCTCCAGTATGTTGAGAGTCCGGCCCTGATCTGTTGCTCTTCTTCTGGGTTAATCCTCTTGGCTGCATTTGTTTGAATTCATTTTTTTTATTACTTGAGGGAAATATCCGCAGTGCCGTCTCTTGAGCAACATGATTTACTCTTGCTCATACAGTACAAGCAACAGTTTTCCCTCGTGGGTTTGTGCTCCATTATAAACTGCAAGGAGGCTGAAGTTTTGCTGATGAGAAACAGCTGTAGAATAAGCTTCCACAGTCCCAGGAAGGAATAGGAAAAAAGAGCAACTTGGCAACTTTCAACCACCTGCCTGAACATACATGATTTTCAGCTACAGGCAGCCTGCAGAGAGAAACACAGAAACGTGTGCTGTATGACAGCGAAGGCTCTCTGATACATACAGTACTAGATACTGAGTTTCTCTATGACGTCCTTTTTCCTTACTATAACCAATCATGTTTTCCACACTGTACTCTGAGTGTGTGACTTTAATGGATTGTCCATTTTAATTTCACTGACTTCCCTGCACTGGTTTCCAAGTGGCAGTTTTGCATGTTGTCATTGAGACATTTCCAAAGCAAACTTTCCAGTCATTAATTCTGTTGCCATGCTCTGTGTGAAGGATTGCCTATCCAGCCGCCTCAGTGTGTTATGGTGTAATTAAAGAAGATTGAAGAAAAGGTACACAGGAAAGGAGATGAGGCATGGCAATCACTGCTGAAGAAAGAATTGCATTCTTTGACATAGTTAGCATGTCCTTCACACTCACTCTGCTGCCAGGTTAAAAGCATTTCTGAGTGCTCGATTAAAGGTTGCACACAGAACAAGATTGGAGCAGAGCGTAGCACGTCTTCAAACCCAGAGTCCTTCCTCAAAGAAGCATGATGAAGCAGGACTGGAATGCTATTGTTTTTCAGGAATGTTCTTTCCTTGCTGTTGGCATTTGACTCTGAAACGAGGACAAGTTGCTATTTCTGGTGGAGAATGACTCCAAGTCATTGTGCCAGACCACAATGAGCACAATCTCCTCTGAAGGTGACACCTCATAGAGGTTGGTGGTAAACAAAAACCTGCTGTCCTTGGCTACGCAAGCCAGGGACTCAATGGGAAAGCTTAAGCCTTGATGCCAGTTCTAACAAAGAAGTCAAAGCTAGCTTAAACTTCAAACCACAGATGGGTCTTTGCACTGATTTGTGTATACTGATATAATTGTTTGCGAAATAACTTCTCATCTAGAGAATAATTCACATTCTTGGTGGGAGTTGGATGAGAAGACTGCTCTGATAAATGTACAATAAATACGAAGCTACAACAAACAGGTGGTTAGCTTAGCTTGGGATAAAGATTGGAAATGGGGTAACTAGCTGCTAGCTGTCAAACATAACAAATGCACTATACTCTGAAGCGTATTAATTAACAAATTATGTCCCTGTTCTGTACAAAAACTCTAAACATTACAATTTGTAACATAAAACTTGTCCCTGCACTTCAGTATCTGTAGGGATTAAACAAAAAACATATAAAATGAATTTAAGTTTGCTGTTTTAGCTCTGGACAGAGTAATCTATTGTGCTAACCTTAGCTAACCAGGCACTGGCTGTACTTGGTTAGCCTTGTACAACCAGTGCCTGGTTAGCTAATTTTAGAATAGCCTCCTCTGTTGAAAGCTAACCAGGGATTGGCTGTACCTTCATATTAAGCTAGCTAGCTTTAACGCACAGATATGAGAGAGTGGTATCTTCTCATTTACATCATGGCAAGAAAACCAATAATCATGGTCTCTAGAATATTGAGTTATTCCTTTATTATGTAAATAATGGTACAAAAACAGTGTAATATTATGTTTCAGTAACAGCCATGATGACACACTCCAGATGTCAGTGTAAGGACCATTTCCAGCTTCCAGCTCATACTTCCATAACTTATCAGAAACATTAACCAGCCACTGCAAACACTGGGGCAAACAATGAGCTCATTTATTGGAAGACTTCCTCTCTGGCCCAAAAAAGACACATTATTTTCATTATTGGTGTATTTTGTAATATATTTGATGCATGCAAATGAATTTAACGCATGGAAAATCTTAAGACTGTCTTCCATTATAATGAAAGTAGTTCTTAACCACTGCACACCTCCTGTTCTACTCCCGTCACGTGCAACTGCAAGAGGCTAATTCTGAGTAAACAGGAGAGGGAAATTATTGTTTGTTCTTGTGAAATTGGTTATATTTTCTTTGGAGCGACACACAGACAAGTTCCTGGCTTGAGACCACAATACAAGGCTGTGTGGTTATAGACAGAGCAGAGGGAAGAGAGGTCGTCCATACAGAAGAGCCAAAGAAAGGCCTTTTCATGTGAGGATGTTTGCACTCAATAATTACATTTATAGTACTGTGTTCTTGGCTGTTTCTAATTTTAATAGAGAGGCTTTGTGCATCCCTTCCTGTGTCTTTTAGCTCAAAGTGCATCTTCTTTTATATCTGAAATTTCGTCACCAGTTGTATCCGTAAAATGCTTTGAAAAGGGGACACAGTGATAGTATTTTCTTTAATTTCCCTGTGACACTGGCTTTGTCTGCCTTTGCGCGGGTTTGACGTGTGGAATGTATTGTGTGACATTTGCAGTTTTCCACGGCTTATTGCTTTCTCATTATGGTATGAAGTCTCTCTGGAGTCGGCTCGCTCTCTGCAGCCGTGGTGGTCTCCTCGGTTAAAGACGTGTCGTGTCCCCGCCATTGTCAAACACCATCTCCACCCTTTCACCCGGAGACGTGGCACCTCTACCTCTCAACAGGCTACGCTTCACACACTCCCACTAATCTCTATGCACGATTCCCCCGGAGAGGGTTCACAGCCATCTTTGTGTCCTCCCACCGCTGCCTCTCGAGAGCAAGAGGCTCCGTGCATTCCTGCGGCGGCTGGTCATTGAGTCGTTTCCATTGAGGCGGGAGAGCATGGGAGAGCTCTCTGTCTCCGGACTGATGGATGGCCTGTCTGACTTTATCTGTGCAGGACGGACGCTGCGTTGGCTGGGGCCCAGAGATTGTCACTCCTGACTGCTTTATCAGGGCCTGACTTATAGAGCTGTCATCCTCTTAGAGCAAGGTTCCCAGGCACCTCGTCCAACCATTCCCCCCTCCTGTCTGTCACGCTGCCACCCAGGGACCTTGGCCCGCATGACTGCCTGCTTGACTGGCCTTATGCCTGCCTCCCATCCACCCAGGGACAGATACATTAACAAACTTGTCTTGATCCATCAGCTCCACCCTTGGGTGTTAGACAGCCTGTTGTAACAGCCTCTCTTTTGCCAAGTGGTATTAACTCCAGATGAGGCGTGGATGTTTATATTTTAGATATGGATATGCCTTGGGTGCAAGTCCAAGATGCTTTCAATGCAGTTTAACCAGACATTTACTCTTGTTCCATCTTCCTTGTCTTACATGCTCAAAACACATGATTTTCAAACACATTTCAACAGCATGGCAGATACGCCTCTTTATCTACTGTTCACACTACAAACCCTGGATGAAAAAAAGAAAGAAAAGGATGGCAATTTTTCAAACATATTCTCAAAAGCTAAGTCCATGTTTGAGCTTGCCATGAAACCACAGTGGAGTTCCTTCCTTATTCTCACTTTGATGAGCCATTGGAGAGCTTGGGGGAAAGCCAAGTGAAGTCTGGGGCCTCATGCACATTCTGAAGTCTTTTTTTTTCAAACAGAGCAGCTTTTGTTCAACTGTCGGAAAGGGAGGGATTGACAGTGTGTCGGAGTGTGTTTAGTAACCACAAACACACACGGCATGTGTTTATTTTTCTTTTTAACATTTTACCAAGGTTATATAGATGCTGTTAGATGTGCGTCTGTGAATGTCTGTATCCAATAAGTATGATTAAGATGAAAGCGTTAACATCAGGATGGCTTTAGGGATGTGCCAGAGGTTGAAAGATCAACTACAGATTATCATCTTCAGATCTCACCTTTGACTTTTGTCTGTCAACAAAATTCAACACCCTGTGGGTAACACTTTAAAGACAAATCCATACAACAGACATATCTATTCACAGTGGTGGATGAAGAACTTATACGCTAAGAGTGGTGATATCTTTTGGTTAGCTGGCCTGTCTACCACTTTTCAGCTGAAAAATCTTAACATTTTAATGGATTATATTAAATTATGCACAGACATTATCTCCAGATGATGAATAATTACTTTAATGATGCCACCATTAGGTTGCCATTGGTAGTTTTCTGATGGATTGTCATGAAATGTGCGACACACATCACATTCTTCCTTTGCAACACCATCGTCAAATCAAACCTGTCCAATACTCTCGTTTATGACAAAATACTTGCAAAATTAATCACATTTCTAACAACTTCTTTGGGTTTTGTGCTAATGAACAACTGCTATTATGCTACTCTATGATGTAAATATTATTTATTTAGCACATTTTAAACAGCTTTTGAGCCAAAACGGTTCAATATACTGGCTAAACATCAGTATTTTAGCTTTGTGACTGTGAGCATGTTAGCATTTAGCTCAAAGCACCACTTAACATAATTAAACTCACTGCCTATTTACTATATAGCCTGACTAACTTAATCTAGACTTTGGATTCAACCCTGTCTTTTCTTCCCATTCTGTTGTCTGTGTGCCAATGTGTAGCTTTATGCTAAAGAAAACAACAAAACAATTTCACATTTTGTCAAATATTTGGATTGTGCACTGAGGCAGACCTACTTAGTTTTTCAGCAAATTAGCCATTTGATTACAATGGACGCTTCCCTGCATGCAGATGTTCCACCATCACTGTTTTGCAGGAGCACCAATGCTGCATCCTGGAACAAAAGTCTTGGGCACTGCTCAAGAATATTGTGATTGGTTTAAAATAACAAGCTGGTGTTTTTCACCCTTATAGTAGAATGATAATGAGGTGCAGTCAGACCATTCTTCAGTTCTAACACAGTAAACTATACACTACACTATGAAATATATACAGTACTGTATATAGTGCTCTAAAAATTGACACAATGAAACATAAATTCTCACAATATATTGTGCCATACTCTGAAAATTTGATTGGATTTCATAATAAGGTGTAAATAAATTTCACAGCCTTAGTTTTGTTTATAATCTTGATGTGCGGAAAGTAAATAAACAGTTAAACTTACAAGCATTTACTATTCTGCTCCTGTGGGGCTGCAGCTCACTGCTTATCAGTACTACATCAAAACTGAGACAAAAGGGACTCGTTAGGACCACTCAGCATTTTCCAACCAGATGTCATCTCATCAAAATGCATTCACAATAATTTCCCCAAGAGGTTTCCCTGTTGAGAGTGAAAATGAGTGCAGGTTGTACGAGAGTTGTTGTGCGAACTGTAATGACAAAAGCTATTTTTCTGCTACAGACTGTGTTAAATCTATTCATAGTCGTGGCCACAGTTGTGTTGATCTGTCAGTGTGTTGCTGCTTTATCAGCTGGCACAATGACGTATCATATATCTGACTTGTGAGTGGCATTTGAGAACACGGATAGAAAAACTGTCTCCCGTGTTCAGTCTTGTCTCACTATATGGGTCAGTGGGCCATTACATTATCCTACATTTATAGATACACTATGACCCTTCCATTAAATTTGATACACAACACTGGATTGGATTTTGACCATCAGCAATCAAACGCACTAACAGGCCCTCGGTAATAAACCTGCCTACAGGGCGGAGAATGGGGTGCAGAATGGGGCCAGTGTGTCAGCCAGAGTCATTCCAGGCGAGCTGGAGTCTTTCCTGTAGCCCTCTTCCACAGCTCTGCTTTCCATCCAGCCTGGATCATATGCCTTTAATAGTGTGTAATCTCTTAAGGGGTGAGATTTATGTCCTCCCCCTCTAAGAGCCGGGGCCATGGATATTTGGGAAGAGTGAGCAAATGCTCCTGCGGGAAGAGATGATCAACCTTCTTTAAATTTGTGAGAAAGAGTTTAAGCAAAGCACTTATAGTTCTACATGCCCTCTATACAAATACACTGTATTTAGTAAGGATTCTAAAGTGAACTCATTTTTCATTTTTCCTCTCCTACTCTTTATGTACCGCCTCAAGACCTTCAGATTATAAATAACACTGCGCAGGTAAAAAGAAAACGTACCAGATGTGGATAGCTTGGCCATCAGCCTGCGGCTTATATAACCATTCTCAATAGCTGTATTGTGCCACTTTGTTCCCTGTAATTGTTGCTGTGATGGTTCTGTGAAACTCGGTATTGTGTTAGATGATGGAATTTGTGTGGAGACAATACACATTTGTTGAACTTATGAAAGAGCAATGCGCTCGCTGATGTATGATATCTCTCTTCGGTGGGTCGATATTGCTCATAATTTTGATGGACTGGCCGGTTCCTCAATAAGCTGCCCTGTCACTGCAGCCTCAGGGCAAACACACATATTAGCTCTGGGATTAAGACCAAATGTAAACCAGTTCAATATCTTATTTATTGGTATGAGACATGCAGAATTAAGTGGACCTATGAAAGTTGAACTTGACAAATTAAGTTAAAAAAAAAAATATAATAATGATTAAGTTAGGTTGTCATTATTTCTATGGCACATTTAAAGCAAAGGCCACTGGGCCAAAGGGCTTTCCAGTAGATAAATAAAAATAAAAATGGTGTCAAGAGTTAAACCAAAAAAGTTATTGATACTGAAGTTATGATATTGAGGTTAAGACCCTACAGTACTATTTATGGTGTGAATTCACCTAAAAATTAAAAAGTCCAGGATTAAAACCATGCAGAAAATTATATAAAATACAACTTTACCTCACTATATTAAATATTAAGGTAAAGACTACAGTATTATTAATTATTATCATCATAGAGATTAACCAAACTACCATTATTATTTTTTTGTTTGTTTTCTAATTAATTATTTGTTCTGTTTTAATTGTACTCTCCACATCATTGCAAATAAATACATGTCCTCAATGATATCTCGAGATTTAAATAAATGTTGAATGAATAAGAAATAAAGTTCTGACCCTACAAAAATATACATGGAAGCCCAACAAATCTGAGAATTTCCAATGAGTAAGATTTGTTTTTATTTTTAGATTTGATTTGATTTGATTTGATTTGATTTGATTTGATTTGATTTGATTTTAGTTTAGTTTAGTTTAGTTTAGTTTAGTGACAAGACCAAGAACCAAGCCAGCACTACAAGGCCATACACAAGCACTATCACAATGCTAGTCACTATAAAAAATGCTAGTCACTATGCTAACAATCTTACAATCACAGTGTTAACATATTGACATTTATCAGGTTTAATGTTTACCATGTTTACTGTTTTAATGTAATGTGTTAGCATGCTAATATGTAGCATTCAGCAGTAAACACAAACTACAGCTGTAGGCTCATTACATTTGCATGTATTTGTGTCATTAACCAAGGTACAGACAACTTTTTAAAAGATGTCCTAATGATGCAGCCATATGAAAAGTGAGGCAATCTCCAAAGTAAATTCCCTAACCTCTAAGGGGGATATTTGCACCAAATTAGGTTTAAACAAGTGTCTTGTTAAAAAGGTGTTTCTGTTAATTTGTCCACTCCCTGTTGCCGCTACACACTGATATCCCCTTTCTTTTTTTGTTGTTGGCATGAGCACGCTGCAGTATCTTTCTTTGATCAGGCTCGTCTTGGCTTTCTCAGAAGAACAAATGAAGCACTTAACATACTAATCCAAGCCAGCCTGTTGAGCTCAGCCAGGAGAATGTTTTGTGTAATGTCATCTGACAGCCCATATACATCACTGCAGGCACATTTCTGGACCTGTAACATTAACTGCTATGTTCTGTGCATCGGCTTGTTCTTAATGGTGTTTCCCTGTGAAATCCTAACTGTTCTTGATTACGGCTGATACATAAATCAAAGACGGTTTTATCTTGTGAAAGCAACACAGTCCTGATGCGCTAAAGGGTTATTGGATTAATGGTGCAGGCAACAGTATTTCTAAACCTGTAATGCCTTTAATGTCTCGCTTAATGCAAACGTCATGATGAAGGACAAACATTGATCACCTCGGGGTGATGGATTAAATTGGCTGAAATATAGAAGCAAAGCTAATTTTATTCACCTTACGTCACTTTTAAGGATGAGGTCAGGCTTTTAAGTCGCTGCAGGTGCTCTAAGATAAGGATAAGTAGCTTTAGCATTACGTTTGACTGATTTATATATTGTTTGTGTCAAAGAAACTATTTTGATTTATTATGATATATATAAGTATATATATATAAGTCATATGGTGTTTTTAGCCAAACATGATGGAGGAGGATGATTTATCAACGTATCTATCCTGCTGCTTTGATGACGACAGGAATGTAAAGAATTAACGTAGAAACTTTTCAATTTAAGCAGCTCTTGTTATATTGTCATATTCATTTATAGATAAATGCAAATTGATTCACAAAGTCCATTTTTTTCTGAGCTCCATTTATGCCTGTCAGTGCTCTCTATAATAAAAGTAAACTTAACAAGGAGCCAAACTCCCAACGTTTTTAATATGTGTAGAGATGTATACAGTCCCAGACACACACACACCACCTGCTTGTGTGTTTCTCTCCAGCAGCATCATGTCGCTGAGGTTACATGTCTGTCCACAGATTTGACCCGTGTGACCTGGCAGAGCGCCCAGGAAGACAGTACCACCCTCTGCCAAGGTGACCTGTCACCACAGGCTTTTACACAGGCCTGCCATGGGGCTCGCGTCGCCCAGGGGAGCTGTAAAAGTGTTAACACCATGCTTACTTGGAGAACCGGTATTAGAGAAAGGCCTGGTTACAGAAATAGCCACCTGTTCCCTTCTGGTCTGGGATGACGGCCCTGAATGTCCCCAAAGACCCCCATACGTACCGCAACTTCCAGAGACACACACTGACAGGAGCAGCAAAGCAAAACAAACACATCGCTGTGGTTCATAATAGACCTCAGTTTGTAGATTGTCACTCAGTGTGGGTATTTCATTGCAGTATGTCTGAACACCAGCAGAAGACAGTTTCTTTGGTAAGAGACTGTTTCCTAAAATTGAAATGGATATTGTGTATAGATTTCCCAAAAACAAAAATAGATTATACATGGATTTTTTCTGCTGTAACATGATGTTGAAGTGCAATCTGTAGCATTTCCGGCCAAACCATTAATTCGTTAACGTTAGTCTTCAACTTAAAAGCACATTCTCTCGGGAAACTGAAAACATGTCTGTCGAAATCCTGTTAGAACCATCAGATCTTACATTTCTTCTTACATTGCTCTACACTAGCTGTGTTTTTATATAATTAATGAGCAAATTTAAAGCAACTTTTTGAAAAGCGGCAAAAAATCTAACAAATAAAGCGAATTTGGCTTGTTTCCATTAGCGGCTATTGTGCAAATAAAGAAGGCTGCAGAATGTTGCCAGAAGGTGGCGGTATAGGTTATGTTACATGTGGCTGTAATAAACACAATAGAAGAAGTAGAGGCTCCAAAAGGAAAACAAAACCAGCAGTCTGTCTCTTAAACCAACACAAATTCATGAAAGTGTTTATTTTTAGGTAATATTTAATTGCTGTCAGTGCTTTTATGTTTAGTTGTTTGTTTAACTGTCACACATCAGGCTGATGTCATTTACCTGAATAAAAGAGGAAAATACTTTATTACACATGTACTTAAAAACAGAAGTGTGAAGCTGACAAAAATGTACGTAGACCTTAATATCTTTTTTAGTATTATGTCTTAAAATTATTGTTAATCTATTGTTTATTTCCAATTAAAAACATAAATATATAGTGGAAGCCTTTTTACTGTGCAGCAAAAATAAATATACATCTTGATAAATATTAGAATATATTATATTGAATTTTTAAATAGTATTAGAAATGCTTAAAGATAAAGTATTGTGGTATGATTTATTATTATTATGAATATGATTTGATTT
>OMNN01040397.1:34266-51978 GCA_900302755.1 Chromis chromis | reverse complement strand
GCTGCTGGGGGCTCTGAGGGTGGTGACGGTTCTGGTAGTATATTGGTAAAGTTATATAATAACCTCTAATGTCAACTTCAGCTAATATGTGAAACCAATCTTTAACTGAGGGGTAGTCTGTGTCCACTTCAGACTCAACTCAAAAGGAAAAGCAGGGCCCAATGTGCAACCATTAAAAAAAAAAAAGTCAAGTGCAACTAAACATTTTCATTGGTTGCACTGGTGCACCTGACATTTAGCAAGTCTGTCTGTGTGCATCTCTGGCTGGCCTGCCCTGGTCGCTAGTTTTCAACTCTATCTTCAAACACATTTTTGGCCAGAGACCTGTCTGAGCTGCTGTCCTCCAGTTTCTGAGTGGAGACTAGAGGCTTCTCTGTACACTGCTGCCTCAGAGTCTCTACTGATCCAAGCGAGGTGTTACAGGAACATCAATAAATTGTAGCATCTACCAACAGTCTGCATGATGGATGTTAAGGGGACATCTGCAAATTGTGCATGCACATCAGTCATGGCTGGACATCCACTACCCCAAGTAAATTTTCAACCCATGGAAAACACTGTGACATGATAACAGTCAGCATTAAGCATTGTATTTATGCAAGGAGTGCAGCATAAGCATAACTGTGAACAGAGACTTTGCTGTCAAAAGGATAGACTGAATAAAAATAGCACAACTCGTCGTGGCTGGCTGAACAAATCTGCCTCCCCACAGCGTTTCAGCACCAGACACCAGCAAACCCCAGTGGTGAGGAGTCAGAAATAATACTGACAAAAAATTTAACAATTAAATGTATTATTCACAGTGAAACGTTTTTGTTATGTTATGCACCAGTGCAACCAATGTAAAAAGTTAGTCTGGAGCCCTGTGGATGTTAAAAACCTATAAGCAAAATTTAAATAATTGAAATAGACTTTAGTAATCTTCATTAATCTTACCCTCCTCAACTACAGGTGCAGCAAGTGGTGTTGCTGCCTCTTCTGGTGGTGCTTCTACCACCGGCTCATCTGCTGTTGAGGCAATGCATAGTAGGGGTTGAAACTAAACTCTTTAAAAAGTATTGAAAGGGAAGATCATCAGGATCCATGCATTTCTTCAGCTTTACCCTGGGAAAGTTCTGTAGAGCATTCGTACTAACACAATAACAACTGGAAGCTGCCCAATTTGTGGGTGAGTTGTACAAACTGTATACCGTATTTTATCAGAAAATATTACCAAGAAGTTGAGTTAAGTTCGAAGCTTCCACATTAAAGGGCAGCTACCAGTTATGAACATCACATTACAGTTAAGGGTAAGAAACATGTATTATCCCAAGACAGTGTTGCACAAAGTTTAACAGTAAGAGGAAATGTCAGACAGAACAGGTTCCATTTTATCTTAAAATATGACAGCAAATAAGCCAACATATTTGTAACAAATACTGACAACTCCAAACAATATGTCCCACAAGAAACAGAAATATCTACAGTTCAGACAAGGAGGTGTGCGTGTGAGTTTCCACTGAAACTGTAAAGGGTTCATTACTAAGGTTAAGGAGAACCAACTTAAAGAAATCCAGTAGAACATACAGACAACGAAGCATGCAACACTAAATACAAAAAGGTTAATGAAAAATAAACACGTGCAACGCAGAGGAGAAGTCACAGATCGTACAGTAAACTTCTCAACCTCTGGATGTAAATGACATTCACACAGACAAGACCATACAAGTTAGAATATTCTAAGGACCTCCCGTATAAAAAGCGTCATCACCATAAAACTGTATTTTTAACATATGGACAGCTGTGTTTTACAGCCTGCTTTTTTAGCACTGACCTGACTTACCAGTTGGTGGCACAATTTCTAAAAGCTATCTTCAAAGTACACTATGCATACAAAGTGTAATATTATTTGACATCTAGTATGCATCCATTTTTCCCCCCACTACACTTTGGTTCATAGACACTCTTTATACAGGAGGCATATGTTAAACATGCATGTGTGGATATAGAAAAGTAAGCAAACAACCTGGAGTTGATGCAGTCGTTTCACTGGGGGCTGCAGCTTCAGCCGGGGCAGCCGGTGCTTCAGCCTCAGGAGCTGGAGGGCTCGGCTCCTCTGGTGAAGGTGCTGCTTCAGGTACTGGCTCAGGGACAGCTGAGAGAGAAACGAACAGAAATATTAACTAATATCCAACAAATAAAAATGTAAGGAAAAGGTAATTTGGTTCTTTGGCAACAGTCAATGAATGATTTCAACTAATTCCCAGCTGGTTCAAATACAGTTTTAAATGCAGTTTGTTTTTAAGTCTCAAAATCTGCTGTTTACAATAAAGAGGAAGCTAAGCCGTGAGCTGCAGAGTCAGCTGGTTCACGGCTGCTCTTACAGCAAATAACCTTCAGCCATGACTTAAAAACACAACCTTTCAATGAAAAGAGTGACGCTGCAAATATTATATAAGCGTTGCCATTAAGAGGTTATAAAGCTTATGTGCAAGGGCTCTGTTTGACCAAATGTGTCCTGGTTAAGCTTTACTATGTATTAAGTTATTAACATAGGTGGAGTTAAAACACTTTATCTACTCAGACATGACAAAGAAAGCACTTACCCTCTGTCTGTGTGGCTTCCACAGCTAAAACACAAAAATAATCAAAATGTTAAATTCTAAATAAACATGGATATCTTCACACTTCTGAGTGGAACTAAAAGTAAAGGTGAAAGTTTTACTGTTCCTAAAATTAGCTCTTAAAATCTGCTCACCAGGTGGCTCTGACTGAACGGTTGCGGCTGGTTCTTCTGTGGATGCTCTCTGTGATCTGGTTGCAATTTCTTCAATACGCTCCTGATATCTTTTTTGGTCTCCCTTCAACAGGAAGTACGCCTGCAAGAATGAAAAATGCACTATATTTAGCCATGAACCATTTCAACTATTATTTTATGGATCTGTCAATCAGTGCTGACTGTCATCTTTCCACGGTGAACATCAGGGCAGGGTGGGCCAGTCTGGATGAGGCCTGACAAATGATCAACACATGTACTAACCACCAAAGACAATGGTTAGAGGTGTTTTTTTCAGTATAAGATATATTCTGCAGCATGAGAAAATAACCCCAAACATACAGACAGAGTCCTAAAGAACTATATTCAGTGTTTTACATGTGAGAAACAAGCAGTGCTACAACAGATGGTGTGACACCCACGAAGCCCCGATATCAAATGTCATGGAGAGATTATATGAAGAAACAGAAACAGCTGAAAAACTGTGCACCTAGGAAAACTGATGCCAGGTTGTTGTATGAAGCTGACCGATAAATACCAACCATTCATGACAATATTTTTGCCAAACAGTTTACTTACATATGTCAGGCTACCGACGCAAGCTGCTCCAACCATGACGACGTATTTCAAGTTGTCTCCACCAAATCCTCCCGGCCCGGTGGACATGTGAGCCGCCGGTACACATGTTGGTATTCTGCCATTGTTTAACCCTGGGAACAATGTGACACATAACAAAAGCCTAGACTGATCAAACCTGCATCGATTTTAAAGATGCTCACAGATGTTAGGGATCAAAAATATATCTTGCCGTGTGGTAAGACTAAAAGTGGTGCGTTGAGCATGGCCGGAGATTCTCTACAAGCTTTGTTTATGCTCATCTGGTTTATTAGGTTCTAGCTAACTGAATGACAATGCTACCTAAATAAATATTGAATATGTATTTACTCTCCAGGAAATAACATCTCACAAGTTGAGGCGAGATGTAACACGCATGCCACTACATGCTCCAGTAGTTTAGTTTACAGTGTGATTAATATATGCAAAAACAATAACACTACCACCTCTGCCTTGTGATACCAGCAAGCCATAAAACATGTAGATGATTGCTACAACGAACACCATAGGGGAAGGGCCAACTAGTGATTGCCTGATAAGAGATAACACGTAACTAGCAATTACTTTCACTGTCAAATAATCTGTTTATTTGTTTATTTTCTAGATTACTCGACTGTTTGTTCTACATGTCTGTGAAGGTTCTCAGTCATCCAGGTCATGGTTATTATCGTAGTTTCAATTGTAGCATCGGGACTTGGTTGAGTTAGTTCGAAGACGTTTCACCTCTCATCCAAGAGGCTTCATCAGTTCTAAACTGACTGGTTGGGAGTTCCAGATTTTATACTCTTCAGCAGCCATTAACACAATTGAAACTCCAGTCTAGTTTAGAACTGATGAAGCCTCTTGGATGAGAGGTGAAACATCTTCGAGCTAACTCAACCAAGTCCCGATGCTACGACTGAAACTACGAGTTTGGTCTATAAAATGTCAGAAAATTCAGAAAAATGTTGGTAAGTGTTTCCCACATTTCAAGATAACAAATGTTTTGTTTTGTCCACAACCCAAAGATATTAAATTTAATGTCATAGAGAAGTAAAGGAACAAGAAAAGAGTCTTGAATTTCAGAGTATTCAGACTTTTCTTCTTAAAACATTACTCAAAGTGATTAATTATTTATCCGCTAACAGATGAATCGATGCAATTCTAATGAGAGAGAAACTATTTCTAAAATGTTAAACTTCTTGCATGTTTCTGGCGGTATAATCTATGCAGAATATACCTATGCATGTACTAAGTTTGTGTGGATATACAAGGCATTATTAAACCTCTGGATTTCTGCATGACACACTGAAATGAAGTTCCATCAAGAATGGAAGTATGCAAAGAAATCCCTGTACTTGTAAGTTACCACACACATAAACAAATACAGCCAATCTCTCAGAACTATTTACCACTGATAATAGCTTTGCAATATACTGATATGAGTAATAATCCCCATTGTACCTCTATGCATGCTGTGCAGAGGGACTGTGCTGTATTTATCCTTTTCTGGGTCACATGGGGCCAAAAACCCCTCTGATGCAAGTCAAAGTCGGCCTATTCAACATGGCAAACTCTGACGGGTCACATAACATTGTGCAACACCTGCACTGCAGCTAGCATTGAACTAAAACCTGTCAGTAACATTGTGCGACTGTTCATTAGCGTTGTTCTCTGGCAAGCTTCATGCAGCAGCCACGACAAATGAAAAACGGTAGTTTAAGTTAGCTAGTCAAGTGCTGCCAACGTTAACGTTTGCTAATTAGCCAGGTTAGCTTTCTAGCCACCATACGAAGGTCAGAATAGTTAAAGAGAGCTAAGCTAACAACACTACACCCTGTTTGCTTTACTGACATGACTCTGTGTGATATCGTGCTCCGTGCAGCCCGTGTTTGGAGGGAGGCCAGCAAGCAGGAGGACTACAAGTTACTCTGAGAAGTTACTTACCTGTCCTCCTCACATTCTGCCGGCACACAGTCGAGGAGCTTCTAGCAAGAGGTGCAAGCTTCTTCCATACTATCCTACATTTCAGCATCGTGGCTCCGCTCCGCTGCAACGGCTCCCAGTTTACAAGCCGACTAGTCGGGCAGAAACACCAGCTAGTTACCGTTAATCAAGTCCAACCACCAGCAAACACTGACAACCAGCCGCAACGCGCCGCACGCCAAGGCCAGAGACAGGTCATACGTTCCTGGGGAGTCATGGGTAATTGTAGAGACTCTTTAACGTGGAAGATTAGTCACCGCTCAGAAACTAAGCAGGGCTACGCCTCTACAACAAAGATGGCGTCGCCCCTGATATCAAAACCACTTGACATTATATTCGCTAATATTTTGCGCAAGAGCATAAGAGGTCATTTTAGTAGTGCTATAGCTAACAGCTACCTTATTAAAGTTCATGTGAATTCACATATCAGCCCCGTATTAAATGCAGTTACACCGAGTGGCAGCTGTTGCCACATCTTTCCTCCAAGGCTCTTTGGTAACTGCCGTAAAGCTGGTTCTTGTTCTTGACTTTTCGACACATAAGTGCTGCTGCTGTTCTCCACTGTTTATTGAGCACATATGAAAGACTTTCCAGGAAGAGGCATCAGAGATGAAGATAACAGAGAAGAATTATCCATTATAATGAGGTTATGCATTCAAAAACACGCAAATATAATGAAAAAATAACAGGGATTTCTTAATTCACGCAAAAATCATGGGGTTAAAATGAAATTAAAAGAAAAATAACTGCACTGTAATTTTTTTGTAAATGTAAGTACATGCATGTGGGTGTGATGTAAGTTATGTATGCACATTTTCACTGGGTTTTTAACACTGAGTCATGATTTATGAATTTTAAAAGGGTTCAAGGATTGACTGGGCCTCTTGTCGCCCTCTGGTGGTTACTTAAAATGTTTAAAAAGACACAAGATTGAGGCTGTTTTTAATGCTGACTGACTGCAATCAACAAATTCTGAAAGCTCATAATGTTGTCTTCTACAGTAGCCCAGTCAAATAGGTCAGACTCTAATGCAGTTTAACTCAGCATTCTCGGGATCCCCCTGTGACAGTCTGTGGGAGTACCGAGTGTCTGCAGCAGAGGAGGCTGCTCTTTCAGGACCGTGTTTCTAAGAACCTTGTTCTGCATGAATTCTTTTTCTAGGCCAGATAACATGATGACCACTTGTTTACTCCAAAGAGGTAGCATTTCTAGCCCACAGACATTGGCAACAAAAACTTTTTGGGTGGAGTAAACATTTAAACCCATAACTTCTAGCACAGAAAGTTGTAGTTAGGGTGAAAAAAAACCCTTAAAAGCTGTAAATCATTCATTATAAAGTACTATTTGGGTAGAAGAGACCTTTAAAACCATAACTTGTTTGTTCAGGCAGAAAGTAGCATTTTGGGGGCAATAAACCTTTAAAACTACAAATACTTGCACAGAAAGTAATATTTGGGTGAAGCAAACCTTCAAACCAGTACCTTGCTTATAAGAAAGTACAATAAAAGTACAATAAACTTTTAAATAACTGTACAGAAAGCAGTATTTTGGGTGAAAAAATAACTTTGAAATCATAAGTTTAGCAGTAATGCATTTTGGCAGGTGGCAACAAACAACAATCCTAGAAGTGCCGTCCTACAACTACCATCCTGAAACTGCAGCCCCCTCTCCTGCAGATGCATAATATTAGGGACCTGTGGCTCCTGACCTCCCTTGTTTAAATGAAGAGTTTCCCATTACAACAACTTAACTGAATTTAGGGGTCACACTCGGGGAAAGATGCTTGAAAATTGAGGTTACACACAATAACATTTCACATCGCAATATTTTGATACTTGACAGCTGATGAATGCTAATATGAATATTCTGAGAGTTGGCTAATCAGACTTTAGACAGTAGTGCAGTGGCTATAATAAACAGGTCATATCAGGCAAAAATGTATATATTAAAGCAACTGATCATTTTAAAATGGGAAATAATATTGATTTTGATATGGCGGATTCATATACTTCCCTTCGCATAGAGTCAAAAAGGTACTAAGATGTGCATGATTGGTGGGCCGTTATTCTTACTGGGAAGAGAAGTTAACAGTGTACTTCACACACAGATATAAACAAGAAAATACACCCATCCATTACCTATACCTGTTCGTCTTGTACAGTGTTTCAGGGCTCTGGAGCATTTCCCATGTGACGCTGAGCCTGGAGGACACCCTGGAGAGGTCCCCAGTTCATTGCAGGGAAGAAAAGACAGAAAACCTTTCACACTCAGACACATCTACAGCCATTTTAAAATAAATCAATCAATCTAATCTACTGTGGGAAGACGATAGAGCACCCTGGGGAAAAAAACCCACACATGCATAGGGCTGAACATGCAAACTCCCACTGTGGAAAAAAAAGAAGCAATTTTCCTGAAAGTTTTCCTTTTTACTGATTTTTTTTTTCTGTAGTTTTTAAATTCATGAAAATATCAATTAAATGGCAAAAACAGACTGTTCACTATCAAATTTCCATTTTATTCACAGATAGCTTATTTTTATTTATTAGATGAAGCTGTTACATTCAAGTTTAATACTGTTAATCTATTTTTAAAATTAGATACAATTAGTGATATATAAATATATAAATTTGTGTATGTATTTGTTTATTTATTTTCCTGGCCCCAGTTTTAAATGAAAATGAAAAATGAAAAATTCATGAAAATGAATATTAGTTATGGCAAATTACTATTATTTTCTGTTATTTGTTAAATATTTGCAGCATAAATGATAAACTCCAGTGAGCCTAAACATATGTAAGTTTGCCTATGCAACCTTTCTTACCCCATGTGAAGTGGGACTCAAATCTAACAAAGATATTTTACTTTTGAAACCTGTTAAGTATATGATTTAATACATGTTTTTAACTTGCAGTGAGGGCCAAACAAAAAAGCTGTGTTGACGCTTTAAATATTAAGTCTTCTCCAAGGCCTTTTTTTGAAAGCTTATCTGCTTGTAACCATGTTTTAGTTTATCTTTAAGCATCAAGTAGAGCAGCAGGGTGATCTCTACAGACCTCAGTCTTTATCACAGATCTCCCAACAGCATGTGACACTTGTACATATTGTATGTTGCCAGACTCATTCCTCAAATCTCATTATGTGTTGTGTTTTTCCTCTTTGGCCAAGAGCCCTGTCCATTAAACACATAATTCTCTCTTTCTCTCTCTCTCTCCCTCTCTCTCTCTCTCTCTCTCTCTCTCTCTCTCTCTCTCCCTCCCTGTCTCTCTCTCTCTGTTGCTGTGATCAATTTCTTTACTTCCTCCTTTTGGACTGGCTGAGCTGAATACCAGAACACAGGATATGCTTCACACTGCTCTCAGTTTCACAGCAGCAGCGGTGGCGGCAGCAGCAGCAGCGGCAGCCGTGAGGACGACACGCTCTGCAGTCAAGATGAGTGCTGGGGATGTGGTCTGCACGGGCTGGCTCATTAAATCCCCTCCGGAGAAAAAACTAAAGAGATTTGTGAGTAGGAGTACACATCGGGCACTTGTCTTTTGTATGTCCTCTGCCAGCAGAAGGAATGCCAGGTTGTGCTGCTCAGCCTGTGTGTGTGTTATGATGTGGAATGAGGATTTAGAGACATACTGACTTGAATGTGTGCTTTTGTTAAACTGTAATTCAGTCTCCCTCATATGATCTTCCTCATTTATATTATGACAGCTTACTTTTGTGTGTTGGCTTGTGGAGGCATTTCACACTTATACCAGCTACGTGTTATTCTAATAGAAATATATATCACCAACTGCAGATGGACTTCAGACAGACATGAGCATGTTTTCTATACATAATCGCTTCCACGAACAGCATCCAGCCTTCACTGTTTTGTGGTTGTTGGGGTCATGTGATAACGTTGGGCTGGCCACTGTGTATGTGTTTGTGTGATGAGTGTTGTGAAACATGGGAAGTAATGTCAGCGACAGTCAGACACTTAAGCGACAAGCAGAAATAGCCAGCTGTATGATGGCTGTTTGTACTTCCTCTGTACGAATGAAGGAGGTGGAGGGACATTTGTCAACAGCAGTGCAAGGAAAGGGTGGGCGGAGGAGTGTGTTGATGGGGCTAGGGGTTCGGGGCGGGAAATAGAAACTTATTTTAGCATGCTATGCAAATCCAGTTGATGCTGTGAGTGTTTTTTTCAGGCAGTTGTGCAGACAGGTATTTGCCTTATTCAAATATCAGGTGGTGGCATGAAAGTGTCGGTCAGAATTATCTTTGTATATGATGTTTAAGCAACATGAAGGAAAATGTCACCGTACTGGTGCACAAGAGGGTTTGTTGTGTTTAGTTTGTTGTTGTGTTGCTCAGAAACAGAAGCACGTGGATCAAGTTTTATCATTGCATTTCCACTATCTGGCTTCATAAACATACATTAAAAGGTACAGTGTCTGGTGAGGCAGGCCCTGATACTCACAAGTGCTTGTACTGTGTTTACTGAGGTTAACTGTTACATTGAAGGTCACAGAATTTTATTTAATACTTAAATTTATTTAGGTCATTACCAAAGACGCTACAAGGCAGAGACTTTCCACCTAAAGAATCCTACATAGAAATCTATAGGAGAATTCTATGGGAAAATGCCAAACATAGCAGCTGTATGACACATGTACTGCCCCCCAGAAAAACAATCGTCTGCTTTGTTACAGCTAAACTGGGAAACATTCAGCCAATTGTGCGCATAGTGTCATGAAACCGTGCTCATGTGCAGTAGAAGTATACTCTTTTACGGTCAGACCAGATCTCCACAGTGCTGTAGAATGGTCTGACTGCACCCCATTCTCGCTCTGCTGGATTGTCCATATTTCTATAAACCAATTACAATCGTCTTAGTTGGTGCTAAGCCCAGGATGTAGTGATGGTGCCCCTACAAAACAGCGCTGTCATTAAAATGTCTAATTTGCCAACAAAGTAAGCAGGGCTGCCTCATTGCATGATTGCAAATCTTAAAATTTTCAGCAAGTAGGTTGCTGGAAGGGGAGGAGAGAGCAGAGTGAAATTCGTGGACCAAATGGCAGGCTTATACCTAACGTCTACATCCGGGGAGTCAGACTAGTTGAAGTATAATCCGTGGAGAAAAACAGTTTTTAAACTTTGCTGAACTTTTTAAGCAGTTTTTTATTAGTTTTGACTAATTGTAGATGTAGTTTTAATTTCCTGGTGATCATTGAAATTGCAGGCATGGCTCTGTCCCCATTAATTTACATAGGGGTCTGGTCTTGTAAGCCCCAGACTACATGGGGGTGTTCCCAAGATGGCTGCCAAGTGATGAGACTTGCCTATAAGGACTTTGAGACAATCTTATCTGTTACACTTTGCATCCCTAATAGTTTGAAGGAAATTTTTATCTTAAATGATCTTACAAACTGACTGAATACAGTATGTAGACATCTAATATCTCATACAAGCACTGATGACAGTACAATTCTAGATTAATAATAATAGTAGAATCTGCTGATGGTTCCTCGAACTTGTTTTAAAACTCGGGGAGACCGATCATTCAAAGCCACCGCGCCCCGCCTTTGGAACGAACTTCCATTAGACCTGCGCTCTCTGGACTCAGTGGATGCTTTCAAAAAGCATCTAAAAGCATTCTAGCCCAAACTGACCCAGCGTTATGTTTGTTTGTACTTTAACTATGATGGACATCCTCTACACGTACTCGTTTATATGATCTTTATGTATTTCATATGATCTTTTATATATTTTATATGATCCTTTACATATATAATATATTATTATTATTATTATTATTATTATTTACTTTTATTTTTATTTTTTATTTTGTTTGTACTACTGTGAAGCACTTTGTGACTGCTGTCTGTGAAAATCGCTATACAAATACATTTTACTTTACTTTACTTTACTTACAATAATGGCTGAATTCCATTAAGCTGCTTGAGTTTCCAGGTCCTGGTTTACTGGGACACTTGAATAAAACAGACCTGTTGTTGTCAGTAACACCTGTGCTTTTGCAGCTCTGTCTATGCTATCTAAGTCAAACTATCTGTTGTGTTTAAAATGGTGAAAATATAAACCACGTGTTTTTTAGTTTTTTATCTTGAAAATATTTACCGCCCCAAAACAATCTTAGCTCAAGGTCTATTTATTCGGGAGTTTGCACAGCTGTCGCCAAGTATGACCAGAGTTTCATTCTTAGGTCACGTGATGGCAGATAAGCAGACTTAACATGTTGAGGAAGATCATCAAATGTGGTTGAAAGGCCTGGAAAATTTTAATCAGCAGGCTTATTTGTGAGCTTCAAATAAGTATAAGATAGTCTTTTTTTAATTAAACATTGATATCCACAGACTGAAGATATAGGCCGCCTTCACCTGCAGTTAATATAAAGAAAAGCTTGGATGAAAAACAATGAAAAAAGTGACAGTCTCTGAAAAGCTATGTATTTCTTTGCTTTCTATTTTTTCCTGAACTCAAAATATAATAAACATTGATCAGTTTCTACATTTTGCTTCTATTAGATTCACCTGGATGGACAACGCAGCTTATTTTTCAGAGTGCAAAAAAATTTTCATATTCAGACCATCTATAGGATCGAATTGCCATCTGTCTAGTTACGGTTTCCTCTTAAACTTGGCAGGGTTATTGGCAGTAAGTGTGGCGTGTCTAACCATTTCCTGGTATGAACACATAAATTACCAACTGACTTGTGCAGGAGCACTGTACCCACATGCAGAAAAAGTGTTAAATGCCAAAAAATATATATATTAAGAGACGCTCCACCCCAGCAAGCACACAGAGCCACAAAACCAAGTGTGAAATGATGCCATCTTCACATGTAGCTGTATTATTGTTGTTTCGTTTTTTTCTTTTCTTTCTATAATTAGTATTTTTAATATTGAAAACTGACACCTCCATGAGTAGGATGGCACTCTCTCTGCAGTGAGTGCTCAGGCGTTACTTATTGCAAGCAGATCTTTGGGGCTATAAATACCTTTCAGGACAGTTTCAGTCCTAAGTTTTCAGAAAGTTTTCAGTATAAACCAGTGAAGAACTGTATAAATACCTCTTTCATTGTGTTAGACATTTTCTGCTAAATACAGTGAACTTCCTCTTCTTTGTACTTCTGGGAAATGTGAGTTGAGGTTCCTCTTACTGACCATAACAAAAGCAAAAAAATTGAGTTTAAAGTTGCGAAGTTAGCTGTTGTGCGCAGGAGCTGTGATCAAATTCTCATGACTGGTGATGACTAATAAAACGGTGGAGGTGGGGGACAGGCACATGCTGCAGCTAGAACTATGAAGCACTGTGCTTCAAATGAATAATAATGTAGTGGATGTTTAAACTGACACCATGAAAAACTCTCTGTTCCTTTCGCCTGCAGGCCTGGAGGAAACGCTGGTTTGTGCTTCGACGAGGTCGAATGAGCGGTAATCCTGATGTGCTGGAATACTACCAAAGCCAGAACTCCAAAAAGCCAATACGCACCATTGACCTGAAGGAGTGTGAGGTCGAAATGCTGAACGGGCAGCTACGGATAAAGCGGGACTTCCATGGGAAGCACCTCTTTGTGGTGAAGACCTCATCTCGCATTTTCTACTTGGTGGCCAAAACTGAGGAGGAGATGAACAGCTGGATCAGTAGCATCAGTCAGATTTGCCAGTTTGGGAGCCTGGAGGATCCCGGTAAATATGGAAATTCTTTTCAGTTTGAAATGTGGCGGTCATAAGATTTTCAGGTCTGAAATACGCCCGTCTTGCTGAAAATTAGAAAGTGCTCGAGCAGATTCACCTCAGTGACCCCAAGGAAATTGGTGTCACTTATCCCCACAAAGGAAGTGGCGACCTGAAAAGCAAACTTTTTGAGGTCAGAACAAACTGTTTGTTTGGGGCTTCGGTAAAAACATCACAGGCTTGTCAGGTTTGCAACATAAGGTTTGTAGTTTACAGGCAATGATTTTTCAGTATTAAACTCCAAAGTTTGCAGTTATATCCTGCTGTAATCATGTCCAAAGTGCAGCTTTAAAGTTGGAGTAAGCCCTACTAAGTTTTTGATATTTGAACTCAACAGCCAATCAAACACACCCCTCACAAAGTGCTACTTCAGAGGCCGTGAACAACAATTTCATGGATGTGCATTACCATATAAACAACACTAACAACTGCATTCCAGCCTTATAGGCGTGGAATTACAATAGAGGCCTCTTTCTTTTAGTTGAAGCAAAACATGATCAAATGAACATGCAAGCACAAAAAACTTAGTTGTTAGATAGTTTTTACCAGCCAGGAGAACTGTAGAACCATAGAGGCTGCAAACACCATCCTTTCCCCAGTGGAGCCAGCACCGGCAGCAACTGTGTTTGCTGCACGGAGGAGCCCGGTGGAGGTTGGAAGTCTTACAGTCTGTCTGGGGAAAGAAACTGAGCCCTGCGGTGTTAAGACCAGCTCTGGAAACAGGGAGGAGAGAAGTGGTTGCTGCTGGCTCTCAAGTCGGCTCTTTAAGTTTGGGTGTAAACCATCCTGTGCAAAAAAAGAAAATAGGGGAACAGTGTTTTCAAAATCAAGTTCATCCAGTCCTCTGGGAAATGTGTAGGGATTCATAGGGTTGTTCTGTGGCCATGGTCTGCCTGTACATGAGCACTCCCAGTTGCTGGTATGATTGAACAGTGAGCCTGGATTGGTCCATGATGCTTTGTTTTTTTCCATTTTCAGAGGCAAGGCTGAGTAAAAACACCAACTAGCGAACCGTGAGGAGATATTTGCTCAACTTGACAAAAAGTGTGTTTTACTAGAATCACATACTCCACCTTTAACTGAGAAACTGTCTGCTGTACCCACAAGTCATGTTGTGTGAGTCTTGTTAACACAGTTATCTCAAGGATATCAGCTTCCACTAACTAATTTTAATACATAAAGCAAACAGTATTTGTAATATTTTTAGTTAAGTGTTATCGTGTAGATTATAAATCACCTGAGAGACCAAAACTATGTGGAGAAATAAATTGCAATCATCCATCTGAATGATCGGTGCTTGAAGTTGTAGTAGTGGACTTCAAAAACACTGGATTTGCTGAAAATGTCTAAAAATAAACAACTGAGCACAGTTTGCTTACCACAAGGCTGCAGTCCTTTCAGGTTGGTCAGATAGGCTGATAAATTTCTCTGTAACTGAGTGCAGACAGCCACACACAATGACACGTCCTCCAACCGCAGTTAAAAACATTTGATTCCAATCATACATGGTACACTTTCCACAGAATCAGCAGTAGCAGCAACAACAACAACAACAACAGCAAGTGAATATTGTGGTATTTTAAAGCTTTAACATTCATACATGTCAACAACTTTGGATGACCTGTATCAAACAATAGAAAGATCTGTAAAGTCCATAGAAACTCTGAAATGCAAAATGTGTTGTACAACAATGCATCATCTGCATCATCATACCACCGAAAAAATGGGGAATACGCATGAAAGACATCACGGTGGCAGCATTTGGTGTGGATGATGCAAAGGAAGTACTCATATTGAAAGTCTGTCGCTGATGATGAATCAGCCACAGACGATGATGTTTGCGTTTCCCAAATCCAATGCCTTTATAAATGGTAATGGATGAGGTCATGCTTCACAACACAGTTTGCTGACAGCCGTAGCAAACCACCTAACTGAACTTTTACCACACATATGCTGATTTTTTATTAATGAAAATTCCTATAATTTACAAATTTTATATAAATTGAGATGTTTGAACATTAGAAATCATAGAAAGATAAATGTAGCCACCCTGATGGCGGAAGGGAGGATATGACTAAGAGCTTGATGACACACATGATAATATGGTAGTGACACCGCCACCCCCAGAGCATACCCTGCTTTATTGTCAATTTTACTCTAGTGGTACAATAATTTACAAAATGAACATCATGCTGTATTGAAGAAGACTTGAAAATAGCAATTGAGACCATAAACTCATTAGGAAAATCTTTACTGAGGTAACAAATCAAGTAATACGTAGGGTCATTTTCTCATAGACTTATATACAAGAGAAGTCGCCCCTGCGACTTAGAAAGAATGCAGATTTGTCAGATGCTACGTCCTTTTATATACAGTCTGAGTAAAAATCTATTATTATTTTTACTTCTTTTTCTTCACACAAAAGAAATAAATTCCGATGAATGCTTTAGTCAAGCAGCGTAAATGGTCTAATGACTGGAAGACAAAAATGTAATCTCACGTTTAATCAGGAGTTCAAGTGTTGTCTGTTTGTGTTTCCGGCATTTAAAAAGGTTGTAGTGCTACATTCTACCTGTCACGTGGCTTAATGCTGCTGTGATATCAGAGGAGATAACGACAGATCAACAGGTAGCCATGGAGTTAACGTCACATTTGAATGAACAGATAAACAATGACGTTTTCTGTGTCACTTCCCTGCTTTGAGAGTCGATTCGATTTTTTTTGTATCTCGTCAAGTCCTGCTTTTATTGCTTTTAATTTCTGAGTTTGCACTATCACTCGACTGTCTGCTGTCAGGGTGACGCTGCTGCTTCTAAGGAAAGCAGAATAGGGATATTTTGTGGGGGGACTTTAAGACTGGTCTGTTACAACACTGTTATCTGCATGAGGGAGATAGAGCAACGGCACAAAAATGCTGATATCCTGCTTTGCATGTTACTGTAAAGCACATATGCAGTCAGAAAAAACACGCACACATAAGTAGTGAGCTATAGTGTAAAATGATATCCCAGACACAGATTATTGCTGTAGTTTTGCAGATGTGACGCGTTAATTTAGGCTTTTTTTCAGAGAATATAGGACAGCAGCAGCGGATCCCTTCGAGATCTCAAGAGTTCTGCGAGGCAGCACCTCATAACTTTTGCAAAGGAATATAAAAGGTTGTTCTGCACCCACCAGAGAACATAAACATCTATTAAGGGTAGCAAATGTTTCATGTGAACTTGCAAAGACTTTTGGATTTTCGTTTTTGAGCACACGCTTCAGCAGGGACGGCCTTGACTCCGTGGCCTTGAGTGAAATGGAATGAAACAAATTTCTGAGCGAGGGCCAAACTGACTGAAAGGGAGAAAGAATATATCAACAAAAGAGGGAACAGGGCTCGTGTGTATCTACTTTCAACAGACCTGCAAAAAAAAAAAAACACCTTTCCTCTTTTCAAATTCACCTACTCTGTTTATGTGAAGTGAGTACAGGCTGAGAGAAACAATCATGTTGTCAGCATGACTGCAGTTTCTCTTCACTCCTTAGTGGTTGTAACATTTCAGAACTACATTCTCTCTGTTTGTCTTTGCTCCTTTTCAACAGAGAGTTCAGAAGAAGGCTTCCCTCACACCCCCACCTCCCTCCAGCTGTCACCTGACAGCCCTGACCGAGCGTCTGTAGCAAGTCAACCAGACTCCAGTCATCCGCTGGACTACCTCTTTCTCTCGCAGTGTGAGACGGGGAGTGTGAGCACTAGTCGGTATGTAAAATCTGCAAAACCTCTGACACAACGTGGAATGATAGCAGAAGCTCATATTTGACTGATATGTTTTAATTTTTCCCATATCCGTAGACATGACAGCTTTTCAAACTCTGACATCTCTCTGGAGCAGAAGTCATCAGACGATGCTTTCAAGGACATTTGCACTGACTGCTCTTCATCCTGCATCTCTCATGCCAGTCCCAGTCCGTGTCTTTTCCCCGGCGGGAGGTTGACTAACCCTCCCTTCAGCGCTCCATGCATCTCCATAGCTTTACCGTCATCCTCTTCCTCTCCACTGCGTCACTGCGCCGCAAATGTCTTCCAGTTTGACAAACCTTATTCTTCTGCGTCATTTGAAGCAACGGCCGATAAACAAACACCTCCTCCGCTGCCACCCAAGCCTAATCACCTGTCAGAGCAGCTAAGTGATGAAGGAGCTCACAGGCCGAGGGCAATGAGTGCACGGCATTTCCCAAGCAGCGCTGCGTTATTTCCCCGGAGGACCTCTTTATCGAGCCTGGACCATTTCAGAATAGGTAAATCCTCAAAAGTAGAGCACAGAACAGAAGCTGACGAAGCTGCTCCACCCAAGATGAAACATAAACTTGGTGCTATTACACTGCAAATTTTTTTTTTTAATTTAACAGTTTTGTGGTGTACAGTTAACCTTAACTACACATAACAGTTTTTTTCTGTTTTATTAAATTACAGATATATCTAGAAAAATTGCAGAAAAAAAAGTATATAGGCCCAAACTATAATGTCTACATAAAAAAAAAAACTACACTATTTTTACTGTATTTAAATCAGAAAAAATATATAATAATTTTTGAAAGAAAGAAATGTATCTTAGGAATTGAAAAAATGGCAAATCTTTTTTATGTGTTATTTAATGATTTTTC
>OMNN01040397.1:0-34246 GCA_900302755.1 Chromis chromis | reverse complement strand
AACAAATTTCTTTTTTCTGTTTTGTTAAATTACAGATAATATCTAGTAAAAATGCAGAAAAAAAGCATATAGGCCCAAACTGTAAATAATGTCTACATCAAAAAATTTACACTATTTTTACTGTATTTAAATCAGAAAAAATATAATTATTTTTACACATTTTTGCCATTATTTTAAAGAAAGAAATGTTTCTTAGGAATTGAAAAGATGGCAAATCTTTTTTATGTGTTATTTAAGGATTTTTCCAGTTTTGTGAAATTACAGATAACATGTAATAAAACTGAAAAGTATGATTTTTTTTTTAAAACAACAACAAAAAAAACAGAACAAAAACGTACATAATGACCACATCAAAAATCTGCATTTTTATAAACATTAATTCAATCTTGTACAATGTGTAACCATAAAATTACATTGTTTTTCTATATTTAATTCAGATAAAAATATAATTATTTTTCCACATATTTCCTGTTTTATTATGGGGGTTTTTCAATGCATGACAGGGCTGCACATGTATTAATTAACAAATGCCATTTTTTAATAATCTATTCTTTTTTTCAGGAGAGGTTGATAGCAGACTGATGAGGTGCAGGAGGCAAAGTGTTAATTTGGTAAGATGATCATCACTAGCATTTCACATTTTATTTGGACACTTTGTTTTCTTGCTGAAAGTTAAATGAGAAGTTTGAGACCCCACAATCAGGAATCTTAAACCAGCTGTCGGTTAGCTTAGCTTAGCAGAAAAAGAAGAAACAGGGGTAAACAGTTAGCCCTGCTGTCTCTAACGTTAATTAAGTCTGCCAGCCTGCATTTCTAGCTGGATGCTGCAACATCCTGGAGTCAATGTTGCAAGACAGTTCAAACTTGTTAGTTTAGTGCAGCTGAAAGTCCCTGCACTCAGCCAGGAAATACATGTAATCGCACACATAACACTCTGCAAAACCACAAATTGATACCTGGACAAAGATAGGCAAGCTATTTCTCCCTGTTTGCAGTCTTTGTGCTCAGCTAAGCTAACTAGCTGTTTTCTGTAGGTTTGTAATTTACCATACGGACATGAGAGTGGCGTCAGTGTTCACATCGAACTTTCCCAAATCAAATCATTTCCCAAAACTGTAGGATTTAATCAACTTTAGTATCATCATCTAAACATAACATGACATCCAGATAATGCAAAAGATGCTCTAATCTACACTCATTCACAAATGTTCCACCTGTACTACTACGACAATGTAGTGCACTTTTCCTGATCTTGTGATGCTTTTTGTCTTTTGGCAGCCTTGTTTAAATACCACACAAGTTCAAAGCTACCCGGATGAGTCATACGTCCCCATGGCATCCCCGTCTCCGTCTCCGTCTTTTACTGCTATCGAATGTGATGGTTACATCCCTATGAGCCCCATGGCGTTCAGCTTCCTCAACCCAAACTGCAGCCTGGAGTCCTCCCCATCGCTCAGCCAGCTGATATGTCCACCTGGAGATCTTGCACCACCTCCAATTCACCGGCACCTTAAGCCTCGTTTGAGGAGAGGTGAGAGTCATTCCACACCCGGCTGATTAATGATTTAAACGTCTGGGTCTGAAACATCTGTTGTACAACATGATTGAAACTGGTCGTGATTTTGATCCATGTCCTTGTCCTCCCACAATGTCACATGCTAATTCATGGAAAATGTCAGTACAGAATTTATGCAGATGCTTAATACAGATACGTTTTGATCTTTTCTACCTGTGAACGAGCCTTTCCGTGCCACATTACAGCCGATCCAATAACCCTCGTCCTTTCCTCGTCCACAGCTCGACCCCCACCTCTTGACTTGAGAGGCCTTTCTACAATCACAGAATGTCCCACTCATCTCCCTCTGAGCAGAGCAATGACTGAATCATGGTGAGGATAAATAAAGTCTCTTTTACATGGTACATAAATATGGCCACGTTAATTCAACATCCTTGTTTTCTGATCATTTAGAATTGAGCAAAATTCACACTAGAAAGATTTTTACCTCAGCAAATTTTGTATTTTTCAACTGCTTAATAGAAAATATAGACGTCTGGTTCTGTGCTGTTGATTTAACCTTTAAAATCATGAAAAAACATCCGTAACTAAGATTTAGATGGTGCCTAGGAGTGGGAGGGATTTCCAGTCATGTGTTTTGTTATCAAACTTCCCTTTCGTTCACAAGCAGATCTAATTAAAGCTAAACTTTTACCTTTAGCTGATGATAAGATAAATCTAATTCTGATTACCAAATACTTTTCTGTTGTATTTTTTCTATTTCTCTTCATTGAATTTCAAAGTTGTTTGGAAATCTAACTTAAAATTCCTCCTTTTTTATGTTTTATTGTGTCATGGCAGCTTTTCAAAGAACTGTTTACCTCTTGAAAGAAGACTTGAAAATGGGGACAAATCAAGAGATGAAGTCACTGCCTCCTCTGCAATGGTAAAATATCTATTTAGTGAGAAAGCTATTTATTTTTCAAACATTACGTATTTGGTGTACAGACTGTAACTCAATCTTGCAAGTTTATTTAAAGCTACTAGTGTCTTTAAAGGGGACATTTGCCCTGCATTTCATTTAATGCACCAAAAATCTGGGTTTAGTGGAATAAAAAGAAGCTGAATTTAATTTTCTTGAGCTTTAGTAAGGGCCTAGACATTATTGACAATAGTTGGTTATTGAAAGTAGCTCTGATGGTCATGTTTACTCATTGTGTAGCTCATTAAATCAGCTCACCTTTGTCATGTAGCTTGTATCAGCATATGGATCCTCCATCTACAACATGAAATTTGATGTAAACCTTTTTGTCATTATATTCTGATTATATTGCAGTGTTTGGCCAGATCTGTGTATGCATACATCATATATTTAACACCCATCATGTGTGCAGAAATAGCTAAATTATTGTCAACAGTATGTCACCAAAGCATGACTTCATTCTACTATGTTTTTGCTTTACTGAGCCCTCAAAGAATATAAAAAAAGAACAAAATCGGACACTTGCTTAATGTTCTAGGACGATTTGTCAGTGGAAAAATGTGCTCAAACCTCACACGGCTCAGAATGTGGGTGTGGAAAGTGACCACATATTTCTAAAATGTTCTTCCCAGTTATCTGTATTTGCGTATCTGTAATAATGAGATTAGGTTGTTTTGCTTTGGAAATTGTCCATATCTACACCATTTTCCCAGAATAAAGCTTTGAGCAAAACATATTAATCATGCATTGTGTCTCTGGACACAAATAGCTTCTTAAGTGTTCCTAAAGCAATTCGAAAATGAAAACAGGCCACGTCTCCTCTATGGAGTTAAGTATGTAATATAAACGAGCTACCAGTGAAGCTGAATTTTAGCTTAAATTCATGTGTGTAAGTATTTAAGATCCTTTTAGATGTGAACAGTCATGTTTATCCAAGGTCCTCATCTATTTCTTTGTCTGACAGGAGTCAAGGCAACAGTTCTGTCTCACCTTTGATGGAGCAGTTCAGCCTTGGTTGAGAAGCTCCAACCTGGACTATTTGTCACTGGTTTTCAATTCCGCATCCCCCTCTCCTGTGCAGAAGGTATGCTTTGATTAGATAAGTTAACTGTCTTAGTTTTTAAATTCAGCTGATGCAAGAATGGTACTATCAGGGCATTGAAGATTTTAATGTTTTTGTGCACGACACTTACAATGAGAAATGCATGATCCAAGATATGATCCCCAAGATTGGCACATCAAGGTTAGTTAAGAAGTTAAACGTGACTGATTGTGTTTAGACGTAAAGCAGAACCATGTTAATTTTAAAGGCCCTTTTTAAAACTGTACCACATCGCATCACTGTCTCCTCCTCTGTATGTCCAGCAGAAGCCGTTCCTGTCTGATGAGCACAGAGTGGATTATGTGCAGGTGGATGAGAAGAAGACTCAGGCACTTAAAGACACCAAAATGGAGTGGACAGACGTCCGGCAGTCAAAAACATGACTGGAAGATTCATGATGACAAAACAAATCAGGAACTCAACTACAAAAGGACCAATAATAAAACCAGCAATTAGGCTTTACTTTGAAAAACAGTATTGAAATAAAATTACAAGAGTAATAAAACGTTCAATGCTCCTTTTACATAGAGGAAACATAAAATTGCACTGTTAAACTAAAGGTAACTCTCTGTAGAGGGGAACTGTAAATACTGCCTGATCATGCACTGTTCACGGTGATTATTGTAGCATAAAGATTTACCAAATCTTGAAAATGGCATCATATTGCTTCACTGTAAAAACAAGACTTTGCTGTAAATGTATGTATAAAAATGATGACTGTGAAGAAGATTTTTTTTTATGATAAAATGTCTTTTAAAAAAATATTTCTCTCTTTCATTATTATCTTTCACTTCTCACAGTGTCGGTACCCACTTTGCCCAATCTGCACTTTTTGTAGGTGTTTTCCATAATTCAGTAATGTTTCTACTGCAGCCAAAAAGATGAACAAGATCATCAAGGTACTCTTGTGTGTAATAGGGATGCAACTAATTATTATTTCCATTTTTAATTAACCTGTTGATTATTTTCTCAATTAATTAATTATGGACCTGAATCAACAGATGTGGATGTGCAGTTCTCCTCCCCTTCCGCTATTTGTTTGTTACGTTTTTCTAAATCCTAAACAACAAGTTTCAGGCTAGCAACCTACCACACTAAAACATTACAAACTTTACAGCGAATTTGGCTCTTGGATCATACAATTTGCTAATTTGTCTTTTTTCCCCCTCTGTAAATCAGCAAGTGTTCCATCAAAACAGTTTTCCCATTTGCTATTTTATTTGGTCACCATCACGCAATCCTGGGCTTAGCACCACCCAAGACGATTGTGATTGGTTCATAGGAATACAAACAAGCTTGAGCATTAGTTTCTCCTACAGCAGAATGATAATGAGGTGCAGTCAGACCATTCTGCACAATGATAGAGAATGGTCTGATTAATCCAGTAGTTGTTTTGTCTGAAAAAAACAAAGATGCCATCCTCAAATTTATTGTTTTGTCCACAACTCAAAGATATTCAGTTTACTGTCACAGAGAAAGAAAGAAAACAGAAAATATTCAAATCAAGGACTACTAAAAAAAAAAAAAAAAAAGATTAATTTTTTATTTGATGTTGATTCATTATTACAACAGTTGGTTATAATTTTTTTTTTTTTGACAGCCAATCATATTTTATTTAGCACTCTTTTATTTTATTTTCTTCATTTTACGCTACGCTTTCCACACATGTTACGTCACTAACATGCGCCGAGGAGAGCAGAAAGGAGATTTGGGAAAATCACCTAAGAAGTCGGGAGAGGAAGTCATCATCCGGCGTTTAAATGCTGCCTTTTTTTGTTAACATCTGAGGTGAATTCGGCATGCGTGGCTAAACTAGACCCAATAATGTGACCCCTGTTCTTCTGCTCTGCGTGTTTTTCCCGTGCATCTTTGCAGCGGAGTGGTTTTAAGGTAGCCGCCGCTAGCAGCTGTCAGACACATTACAGCCACGAACTGCAGGACACACTGTTGTTAGCAGCACCGCGGCTAGCTAACGGGAGGCTGGAGACAAATGAAACCGTATCTGGGTGAAGCTGCTCCGGGGCCCGAGTCAGCCACAAGCCAACCGCTGTTACCACAAAGTTAAAGCCAAGTTAGCTTTACCAGAAAAACATGCTTTGAGAGGTAACTTGGTCTGCTGTTCGAGAAACCAGCTCCGTGCGGCAGGAATTTACCTTTACTCGGTGAGTTTGTTTACCTCATGACTCAGTTAGCTCCGTGGTGTGGCTGCGGTAAAGTTGCATTTAGCTTGGTTTTACACGGAAACTACGCTCGTTGTGTAAGTCTGTTCGTAGAAATTATTACACACGAAGCTGCTGTTCGTCCTGTTTGCCTTTACAGTGAAATATTCAGTGATTTTTGGCCCACCTGGCAGAGAAAATGTGCAACTGCAGCACCATAGTTACATTTAGCCTGTTCCTTTGTCACCTGGGCTTTTCCATTAAAGGTAACTGGGGTGTTATGTTATCTTTAATATATACTTACCTGTATCGGCAATTGCATAAGTAACATAAATGCACTTTTAGTTTAGTCGGTTTGTATTTTTCACTTACATGCATGAAACTTTGAATATAAATACAATATGGTTACATTTACTACTTGTTTTTTTTGTTTTGTTATATATAACAGTTTGAAAAAAATACACATAAAACACAAACACCCATTTGAAACAAAGATGTTAGATTCAGTGTAAGTATAGGATACGAGATTAAAAAAAAAATCAAATGTTGTAGGTTAATCTATGGGCGATGTTTCTTAGTTTCTTGTACCTGCTATAAGCTTTTCATCAATAATGTAAAGGACTTTAATTTTACTGTTTTTGCAGATGGTGTACACCTATTAACCAGATTAAACAAATTAATTAAACAAAATAGCATCACAATACTATTACTACTATATATTAGACACACACATAGCTATGGCTTTTCTCGAGCACTAAAATGACTCATTATATGGCAGAATATCTAGCAACAAACAATTAAAAAAAATGAAGATAAGTAACACAAAGACAAACATTAAATCATGTCTGTGCCTCTGCAAGTGTCTATAAGCAGTGCTGGTGCAACAGGTTAAGCCCCTAGGCTACTGATCAGAAGGTCAGAGGATCGAACCCCCACTGTGGCCACTGTTTGGCCCTAGAGCAAGGCTCTTAACCCCTGACTGCTCCCCAGGCGCTGCACCATGGCAGCCCACTGCTCCTATTATGTATAGTTAAGGTTAACTTTGAATAGGATGGGTCAAATGCAGAGAAGGAATTTCCCCAAGGGGATCAATAAAGGTTAGATTGTTATTATTATTAAGGGAACACATGACATAAACTTTGTCATCTGCCCCAGTTCTCGAGGGGTGACAAGGATCACTCTGCGCAAGCCCCCCAAAATGTTTAACCACACGGTCTGTGCATGTACCAGGAAAACAAATGCATTTAGGAAATTCTAAATGCACCTTTATAGTTCATCATTTTAAGAGTTGTAGCTGAAGTAGTCGCTGCCAGACTTTGGAGATGCTTTGATTTGTACATGTTTCCATTTGCAGTGGGAAGTTCTAAGTACTCCAGAAATCCTGTGTTATATCTGCCCACTGTGCTCGGCAGACATTAGGGATAACCAATGACATGGTGCTACAGCCAAGTCTGTAACTAGCTGCTATATCTATTTTGTACTATGAATGGAGTCGCATTTACAGTCCGCATCGGTCCACGGGAAATGAACTCCAGAAATGCAACATATACAAAAAGGGAAAGGAAATGCATAAAGACAAACTATTGTAACATCCAGTAGATTCCAAGACACAACCTTTAATATTAATAGTAAAAGAAACCTTGATATAAGACAGTGAATAAGACAAAACAATACTGCTGTGATGTCAAACTTTTAATCAGTCAAGTCAGGGCTGATGTTCACCTTTCACAAGTAAAATCTTTGTAAGTCACAAGTAGATACTTATGAGGATTTTGGACCTCACTGATATAAATGTTATCAGTTTGCATTGTGCTTGGTCCATATCAGTGTACCAAGTGTTAAATTTTAACTGATTGTGCTCTCAACTTTCTCAATACAGGGCTCACATCAGAGGGAGGAGAAACTCATTGCAGCCATCCCATCGACTGATTTTTAAACTTCATCTATTATGCCTGCTGTTAGAATCTTGCTTTTGTAAATGTGGTAGCCATGGCTTCTCGCAGGGTAGATGAGCTACCAAGTGACACCAAGGATTTACCTTCAGCAGCCAAGCAGCTTTCCCGACGTGGCCCTGATGATGCCGCAGAGGAGCTTCAGCCAGATACGATGAATGCGACGGTGAAATCTCAAAAACCTGGAAAATTCAGGAGGACCGCTCTGACGTTTTTTGGAGTTCGTAAAGGTATCTGTATTTTGCCAAGCTTTTTTGGAGGGAGGAGTAAAAATCCAAGCAAGTGGTCCTCTAAGAAAGGAATCAGCAAAAGCAGAACACACGATGGGTTAAGTAAGGTTGGTCATGATGACAATCTGAGAAGTGGATTTGCCTCCGCTGGAGACTTTGAGTACCACAGCCAGAGGGGCGCTGCTGGGGAGCTCCACAGTGGCTGTCACAATGAATGTAGTCACCCCACTGCTGACCAGAAATCACTGACTCTTGGTCGGCAGAGAAAGGGTTTGAGGAGTCTTTTTCACAGTTTTAAGCATCACAGAAACCATAGAAATGTTGGATTAGATAAGCCTGAAATGATTGCAATGTCCTCTCCTCGCTGCAAGAAAGAGGTGCCTGTTGTCCAGGACAACACCAAGCAGTATGTCACAGAGTGCCTGGGATCCGAACCTGATGTGCCTGATTTTGCAGATGTTATAAGTGACATTTCCATTGGACCTGAATGTAGTGATGCGGATGCATTAGAGAAGAGTGTGGAGAAAGAAAGTCCAAAATCTGAGCTCGATGATCAGGTGTGTGATGATCAGCTGGAGGAAATGAATTTGATGGCTGTAGTTTCCAGTGAATACGAGGAGCCTTCCAGAGGACACAGCGAGCCCTGTCTGAAACTTCGCATGATGTCTGATCCTGTGTTGAAGTCTGAAACACCTGCAGGTTCATCAGATCAGCTGAACTTGATTTTTGGAGACGTTGCATCATTAAAGAGCTTTGACTCCCTCACCGGCTGTGGGGACATTATTGCAGATCAAGAAGACGACAGCATCACGGAGAGCACAGTTTCCGGAGAAAGGAGCAGAAATGGAGGAAAGAGGGCCTCTTGTTATCTTACCTATCAGGGTGGTGGTGAAGAAATGGCCTCACCTGAAGATCTGGATGAAACGTGTCTTCAGGATTTCTGGGAAAATAACGCTTCTGAGGAAATCTGCTGCACTTGCAATCAAGACCACACAGACATGACTGCAGAGCTGACGAGTTCTCACAATATGGACTTACTGAACAGCAGCAGTGCACAGCAGGCTGGTGGCATGGACACTTCTTCAATTGCTGATGTCTTAACTCCTCAAAGTGAGCACCAAGAATCGGTTCCAAACAGTGATGAGGGCTACTATGATTCCACCACCCCAGGGCCAGAGGAAGGGCAAGAAAAAGCAGACAGACTAAGGACAGGCAGATTACCCAGGGACAGTTACAGCGGTGATGCCCTCTATGAACTTTTTGCACCTGATGAGAGCCTCATCAGTCCACATTATGAAAACAAAGCAAAGCTTCCCAGTTCAAAGCAGTGTGACTATTTAAGTGAGCCAGTTAACGTGAGCAAGTCTGCATTCGTTCCGGAAATGAATCGATTACAAATAAGTGCTGAGTTGTATGAAGTTCATGATTTCCGAGAGATGCCAAGCACATGCAGTAAATCCTCTGAGTTGACACAAAGTGTGGTGAGTCGGCAGGAAATTGGTGTGAATAAAAACTGTAATTTGAATTTAAAACCCCAAGCATCAGTCAGCATGAACAATGTAGAACCAGATACATATGATGAAAAGGGAAATGTGCTTGCTTCCACTGAAAAAAGAATAAAACCCATGAATGCTGAGTGTGAGAAAAGGCACAGCAGCTTATCATTTGGAAGCACATCTGATCCAGACTTTGAAACATTCTGTGAACCCAAAGAGGAACATCTTGAGGAAAACAAGCCTGTGGCTTTACCATACAGAAATATCAGTTCTCAGTCTCAAGACTGTAACAATGACTTGGATGATGGACAAACTGTGTGTTTCTCACAAGCACTTGTGGACTACACAAAACACACTCAGATGCTGAGTAACTTGCACAACAATGTGGATGATTTGGAGACTAACTCTGCCTTCACTCCAAACATGGAGGCCTTACCCACCATAGTCACATTTGACGTAGTGGATATGCATAATGAGGGTGAATACGATGAGCAGATTCACATGGAGCTGGAGGAGGACATTTCATCACCTTACCAGGAATTTGAGGAAAGCTATCTACAAAAAGATGCATTCGCGGAATGTGATTATCAAATGTTAGATCTGTATGAACAGAACCTGATCAGTAACACATGGGCGGTTGCTAGTCTCCCACGGCACCTAGGCCTTACCAGAGTCAGTCAGTCCATGCCTAATCCATTGTCTCTAGACAGGAGAAGTAGGTCTCTGGACACAGAAAGCCTTGAGTTGAAAATGCCTGACACATACCGAGAGAACAGAGCTGCTATCGTTTCTTGTCCACAAACTGAAAAGGACTCGGAGAGAGATTCCTCACCATATTATCAAAAGAATGTAGTCGTGTCTGCATCAGAGCTTAGAGACAGTAACAGCATTATGGCCTTATCATGGCAAACAAGGTCAGAAATGGCTTTAAGCCTTCCTCTGACAGATGGGGAAATCACTGAAAACGTACAGAGTCTCAGTCAAACCCAAGTAAAACACAAAATGTATTCTAGCTCATCCAGCAGTGATTTCCCTACTGGTAAATCACAGCGTCTTTGCTCTAATGTGTCTGACAGAGTGTCCTGTGATTTAGATCCACAGAATGCAGAGCTTTACACTAGACAGTGTCACCTTCCCGCACAGTCGGATTCATGTTTACCTCGAAGCACCTTTGTTTATTCTGGAATGATGGAGGAGGTGTCCGATGATGCAGACACTGATGTTTTTTGTAAAGCTGCCACTAATTTGCAATCCTATAATCAGTGTGGAAAAGGCAGGCCTGCGCCTAGCAGGGAAGATATATCCCATACTGGGAGTCCTCTGAACACAGGGGTGTCTAAAGATGAAATGTCCATCCTCAGTGAAACAAGAACACCCAGAGATGTGGTTTGCCCCGTGGCCTGTAACAATCTTACTGAGGCAACCTTTAATTGAAAGGCTCTCAGTCATACTGTTAAGAAGATCACATGTCTATGTGCCAATGAGTGCTTTTATGTTCACCCAAAGGAGTAACTGTTGCTTAATTTTCACTTGCACAACTGATTCCTTTGAAATGTTGTACACTGTGATAGAAAGTGGAACTGCATTTGAAATTAATCTGAAAAGTGGAGTCATGTGACATCATATCGTGTCAATGCTCAGAAATCAGATTTTCTGCATTTGCACAGAACAGTTAGTTACTTCACACAGGCTACATAGATGTTAGTCCATCAAAGGTATTTAAGGGAGTGATTGTTTCATTTGCAGTGGAAATGCTCACACATTCATCTCATTAAGCTATCTGAATTCTGCTAGAATGTTTATACCCCCATGTAGCCTCGATATCCAGGTCTCACCAGTAATACCACACTTTGTTTAGTTGGTATTCATCAGCCTGGTGTCCATTGTACAGCCAAACAAGGCTGACCCAGTCCTGCTTACTTTGCCAATTGCCTCTAAACACATGAATGCTCATGCTTTAAATGCCGGCTTATGTTTGTGTTTACAGCTTTTGAACAGCCTGTCTTTGCTCCAGTGAGGTTTATGTTAGTCTGTCATGATGCTCAATGTAAGAGTTTTATTGTTATACCTAATTTTAGGCTGGATTGGGTTTAGAAAACAAGAGGAGTATCTGAGAGGGTAATATCTCAATTCACAGAGAATCCACAATGTAAAACATGTCACTTGACATCTTTATGGGGTATATTTAAATGCATTTAGCTGTTACAATTTATGGCTGAATCTCTGCATATCTAACTGCTAGTTCTTCCCACTCACCCAGAACAGGATGAGCAGGTATAGAAAATGTACAGATGGACTGATAGCTCTTGCATTTTCACATCGGCTGCTCTTTCATTTACATACTGTAGATAGCTTTGCAAGGCAAAGCTGCTTTATCTGTGTAACACATTTCGCGCGCAGATACCCTGTGTGTGAAAACGTTTTACATAAGACTTTGAGGAAACGGCTTCGAAGCAGTGAAATATCTGTAAAATTGTAAAGGAAACCAAATTGAAGGAAAAAGCTAGGAGTATAGAGGACTCTCTGACTTGCTGTGTTTTCTTCTGGCTTGACAAACCAATCTGGCCTTTTCTGTCTTAGTGTTTTTTCTTTTTCTTTTTTTTGTCTCATTTTCCAACCACCACCTGTGAAGTGCAAAATTCTCACTGAAATGATGCACTCTGTAGTTGCATTACTGTAAGCTTGCAGAATGAACAAGTAGTTTGATTTTGTTTGGATTTGAAATGATACATCAAAAGATAAACTTGGTATTTTCACCTTGTATCATTATCTTGTGAATATAATGTTTGTTCAGAGGTTAAACTGTCAGATTATGTAGTTTTTTATAGCGTAATATTGAACAAATGTCAAAGAATTTGTATTTATATTCGCAGCTATTTGTACACTGTAACATGTACTCAGAATGGTTTTCAATATTCTGTTTGTTTGAGTTCTCATTATTTTTATTTAGAATTTTATTTTCTATTGTTTCAGAGTTACATCCATGTTACACTACCGGATTCCTCTTGAAAATCTGTTACTGTTTTGTCAGAGTAGAACACTGCCTTACACAAAAATAAACATGACAAGATATCATACTTTTCCATTTTTATTTCTGTTTTCTTGCCCTTGTTCCTCTTCAGGGTCGTGGGAGAGTGAAAGTTTATTCCAGCATCCATGGGTCCAAAGGCGAAGAAACCATCACAGATTAATAGTCTGTTGTCTTGCTTGCTTGTCTCAAATCTAGGTCTGTTTTGCAGGATGTCGACACAAAGCTTCCCCATGACAGCACACAATTTAGAAATCAGTGGCACCTGTCTATGCTGCTTGTACACTAGACATAGTTTATTGTATAAGAAATTACACATACCTAATTTGATTCTATAATAAGCAAAAAAGCAAGTTTATTTACAATTTTGTACACAGGTTTACATACACTTGTTACATACACCTTAATTTCCCTGAAGAAACCATCCTAAGGGATTAATAAAGTTCTATCTAATCTAATCTGAAGACCATGTATATCAAGGCAGTCTTGAGTTTCTTTAATTTGCTTTAATGGAATCTTTGAAATCCATGCGTTTTGGTTCTTTCATAGATGGATCTTTCATCATGGATCCTCTGGGAAAATGACAAAGTCTGCTGGGTCCAAAATATACATACAGCAACTTAAATTATCAGGTTTAGTGATGTAGAAAGCTGTGTAAATTACTCTTAACTTCTTGTGAGGGATTACAATTGACTACAACTGCTGACTTCTCTGAGCCAAATTTAAATAAAGCCCATTTGATACACTCATTTGACTCGGCCACAAGCACTACAATGGGAAAGGAGGAAAGTCACTTGGAGCAGCAACAGATCCCAAAAATTATCTATGAAACAATTGTAACTATAAAGTGCATGAAACAGTTGTGTCACTGTCACGATCAGGAATCGGTCAGGATGGTCAAGAGTCAACCAAGAATCACCAACACAGGTGTCAATGTCCACAGTCAAATGTGTTTAACATCACGATGGCCTGAGAGGCTGCCATGCAAGAAGGAAGCTCTAGAAGTGGCACCTTAAGGCTCGAATGAAGTTTGCTGCTGATCACATGGAAAAAGACCTTCATAAGGAAAGGTCTGTGGTCAGATGAAACAAATATTAAGCTACTTGGTCACAATAACCAGAAATATGTTTGGAGGAGAGAAGTTGAGGCTGTAAACCCCAATAGCACCTACTGTCAAGCATGGTGGTGGTAGTATTATGCTGTGGGGCTGGTGATTGAGACAAAGTAAGTGGAATAATGAAGAAGAAATACCTAAAATCATAAGCCAGAAGGTTGCATCTTTGACACAGTTTGACACAGTTTTTCAAGACGAACACACATAAGTGGTAAAGACTAAATCAGGTTATATTGGCCTCCCCAAAGTCCTGACTTAAACCCCATCAAGAACTTGTAGACTGTGCTAAAGTATCAAGCCTGTGTCAGAAAGCCAACACATTTAGTTGAACTGCACCAATTCTATTAACAGGAGTTGTCAAAGATGCAACCAGAAACTTGCCAGAAGCTTGTGGACGGCTTCCAAAAGTGCCTAGTTGAGGTGAAAATGGGTTAGGGTCAGGTAACCCTAACCCGAGTTATTTAACTTAATATTAGCATTTCTGTATGTATATTTTTAACCCAACACATTTTGTCATATTCCTATGGAAGGACCAAACCACATGATTGTTTTTTGTGACAAAGACACATGTTTCTATGATTTTGTAATAGAAAATTAACAGTTACAGGAGTCACTGGAAGCTAAAAACGTAGTGTATGTTAAGTTTGTTCACAAATGTATATAGCACCTTATCATACATGGAGGTTAATCAAATACAGGCAAAGGTTAAAATAAATTAAAAGATGGAATACAAAACACAGCAGATTAACCCTTTAAGACCTGAGCCTCAAAATGTCCACCTGGTCTTTTTTTTCTTATTTTGATTAGAAAAAGGTAAGAAAATGTCCTGTGAGTGCTTGTGGCCATTTTTTCAGAAGAAACTTTCAATATCTGGCAGTTATTTACGAATTACTGCCTATTATAAGAGTTACGGTAATTTTACGGTAATTTCATCCTGCGGATTCCTGGGGGGGCACGAAGGAAATTACCGTAATGGCAATGTTGTTGCGCTTTACAGCCAATATAATGTCATTACAGTAATTTTACTGTAATTTCATCCTGTGGATTCCTGGGGGGGCACGGATGAATTTACCGTAATGACACCATATTGGCTGTAAAGCGCCTCAGCTTTCAGAAACCATTGGATTTTTTTTCGATAGCACAAACGGTGACATTTACGGTAGTCCAAAGTGCGCTTGCCGATGACGCACTAGGACTTAAAGGGTTAGAATAAATAAATCAAAAACTATCACTAATTTATTTATTTTATTTAATAGGAAAATTTCACATTCACAAAGCAAAATTTGCTAAAACACTCCCTAAAATAAATATATTTTTGATTGAAGTAAACTTATACATTGAAACATTAAAAAATATGGAAAACAAAAAAAGTATCAGAACTTTACAATATTATGATATGTCCCATAGCTTAAAAAGAAAATGAAGATTATGTACAATTCTGATTATTTGTTTATTTTTTGACTGTTGTAAATGTAATGCTTTACTTTGTGTTTTTTTTTTCTTGTATGTTTCAATGAGACTATTTATGTTATTAGAGCTTTATATTCTAGTTATGTTGATGTAAGAAATATGTAATTATGAAGAGAGAATGGTAAATGTATTATTTATTTTCAATGTAATGATGTCCTCATATCACTAATAAAAATAAATAAATAAATAAAATTTAAAAAAAAAAATCAAAACCTACAAATAACTTGAATAAAGTGCATATAGATTTTTAAAATAGTATTTTTGAACTGATTGACTAAAACAGCAGAAAAGACCAAATATAATAGTAAAAGTATGCTAGAAATAAAATTAACTATAACGTAGAACAAAAATGAAATAAACAAACGTTATTAATAAAGTTATTCCTATAAAACGTACTTCTGTAGGAATCAGTGAAAAGTCAGTCCTTGCTTGTTTGCAGAGCTTGGTATTCTGGGAGATGGCTCCTATTTTCACACAGGAATGAGGCAATAACTGCTCTCAAACTATCGTTACAAGCCACAGAGAAAGGCATCACGAAATACCTGATAAAGTAGCGGGAGGCAGAAATCAAGTTTGTAACTGTGCGGTGACCCCGGTGTCTTTTCACAGTTAGGTTACTTGTTTCCCTCGCGTTATCTGGCAACCCTGACCAAACTGCGACAGCGCCAATGGCAGCAAAACATAACTGTTACAGGCGAGGAGGATGACAGCAACAAGGTGAGATGAGCACCGTTTGAAGTCAACGATGGCACTGATATACGTGCACAATATGTAGAGGATCCTAACGTGTCGCTCTTGTTTCAGCTTCGTCTGAAATGTTAAACGATCGTCAACTTTATCTCAAGTTACTGTAGTATTCCGGCAAATATGTTAGCACACGCTCAGGAACTGAAGCTAAGTACCGTTAGCAACCGGGCGTTTGAGTTAGCCTGTGATGCCACTGATTTGGCTGTTATTGCTGTGTGTTAGCTAACTAGCTCTACCTAGCTGTGCTTCCAAATAGAGACCGGAGGAGCCTGACAAGCTTTGTAGTTATTGATAGCTGGTAGTAAATGTTATCTCATCGCTTTCTAGCCATTTTCCAACAATTTAAACCGAACTAGGCCGGTGAGTTTATGGAGCTAAAATGTTGTCTCTCCAGTTAGCTAAGTAGCTTGCTAGCGTATGCTAACCGCAACTCGGGGCCTAAGGGTGTCAAAGCAGTTATCTCTCATCAAATTCAGGCATAAAGGCACAAAGGCGACGTCGTGTGCAGCAATCATGTTATCACGTTATTCGAAAAAAACATGCATTGTAAGTATGAGATGTCTTGTACTGTCATATTGTTTAACCTTTCTCCATTTCATCCTTCTCAACTCATGATGCTGTTGCTAAAGATATCAGGCACTTCAGGTTTTCTGGATTGACGTGTCAACTTGTTAGCTCAATTGATGCAATAACAGTCCAGCAAAGTCAGTTTAACAGTACAGGAAGGTCACAGAGGACAATTTGTGAATTTAAAGTTACTCACACATTCAAGCAGTTGGTTTTCTGTAAAGCTGAAAATGAAATTAAAGTTGTACCCTCACTTTTCATTTTGCCTTCTGCCAAAGGAATGATTTAATCCGTTTTTACTTTTAATAGTTGTAGTTTCCAATGTGTTTCATCCAACACTTCTTATTTAGATATGTCTGTAAATGTTTAAATATGACTTCTACAGAAGAAAAATAGTAGAGGTTAGGAAGAGCGTTGGTAAAAACTCAGTTTTAATGACAATTGGAAAGATAGAGCGGAGGAGGTATGGCATAAAGTTTGAAGCAAGTTGTAGCTGGGTTATATTTGTGTTTACCTTTCTCATATATGTAAATGAATGGATGCAACTCTCTTATCCGTGTTGTTGATTTTTGGTATAAGTGTATTGGGCCTTTGAAAGAGTAATCAATGCACTTTTCATCACTGGGACACGAGACCTGGAGCTAAATATGTAGTTTTAAAAAAAGAATGAAAATAATGTAAATGGGTTGAGTGTGAGTGTCACAGCATATTTACAATGCCAGTAAATATGATGAGCGTCCATTGTCTGTTAAGATGCCATACCGCCTTGTGGATGCTCGATCCCGTCAGATCTTGGAAGCTAAGCAAGGTAACATGTCTGTGAAGATTCTCAGTCATCCAGGTCATGGTTATCCTCGTAGTTTCAATCGTAGCATCTGGACTTAGTTGAGTTAGCTCGAAGACGTTTCACCTCTCATCCAAGAGGCTTCATCAGTTCTAAACTGGCTGGTTGGGAGCTCCAGATTTTATACTCTTTATACTCTTATCTCTCTTTGTTGGATGAGAGGTGAAACGTCTTTGAGCTAACTCAACTAAGTCCAGATGCTACGATTGAAACTACGAGGCTAAGTGAGGTAGGGCCTGGTCAGTACCTGGATGGGAGACCGTGAGGGAACACCAGGAAGAGTGGGTGACTGCAGAGTGAGTGGTTGGTGGTGGTCGGAGGGGCAGATGGGGCAGATTGGCAGCCTCGCTTCCGTCAGTCTACCCCAGGGCAGCTGTGGGTACATACATAGCTTACCACCATCAAGTATGGAGTGAATGAATAATGCAGTGTAAAGCGTCTTTGAGTGTCTAGAAAAGTGCTTTATAAAAACCAATGCATTATTATTATTATTAAAAAGAACATGCAAATTGCAAACTTCAGGGGTTCGTACTGAGCGACATAAGCTGTTAAGAGTTTGTTCATTTGACAAAGAAATGAGGCTTTTATCAGTGATGACAGTATTTTGTATTGAAGTATTACCCTGGCTCTCTGGAACAGGGTAGTGTAGAATATGTTGCTGTTAATGCTCTTGTCTTGTGTGCGTAAGATGACCAGTAAACAAATCCTTCAAAACTGTAATGGTTATTAGCCAGTATTCAGTCTTGCTATTGTAGCAGCAGAAATGTCCCCAGGCTAATGAGTCAGATGATTGGAGCATGGTGTCAATAAGGAAATAAGATCATATTGTTTGTCTTGGCTTATTGTGACTTTTCCTTGTTTGTAAGCATATTCATCCCCTTCTGTAATAATAAATAAGTTATTTCCTAGATAATCCTCACATGCCCTTAGTGATTTGATACTATAATGTTGCGTTTCTGTGTCTTGGTGGTTCAGAGCACACTGATTATTTTCTAAGGGAGCCACCGTTCAGGAGCATTTCAGTATTGCACTTTTGAAGTAATGGGGCTTATAAGTGGTACCGAAACACCCTGAAAGTATATATCAGAACTGTCTTAATGCAGAGGTCTGGAAACTGGTTGTTGCACTTTGTGTTTAGGTAGCATAACTGTAAAATGAGAAGGTAAATAACTAAACTTTCTTCTGTCTAAGTAACTAGAATGATAGTGATGCAGATACCACAGAAACAATTACATGCCATTCTGTCTGTCATTTTTCTACACTGATGGTTTGCGGTAAAGTAACTCTAAATTTGTCGAATGTAACAATAACTGAATATAGTGGAGTTTGTCCCTGCTCCATGCTGGATACTCTGCAGGGTCAGCAATGTAAAAGATGGCTTCGCGGGCCTGCTTCACTTGTTGCTATGAAACAGATCCACACGAGCCTGTGCGTGTGCAGAGATAGTCCGGAGGCCTTGCTGAGACTAAGCCTGTGAATCTGGAGGTGGAAGGGAAGGGATTGGAAGAGCTCTGCTCCTCTAAACATGTATTGATGTGGTCATAAGATATCTTAAATGGCAGGGGATCATGTGAGCCTTTGTTCTGTGTCTGTCACTAATCCTAGAAGTTCACCAACAATGCTTCTCAGCTCTTTGTTAAAATATTGTTCTCATAGTTCTGCATCGTTGTCATACAAGTAGTGAGAGTATGTGCCACTAATACTGGAAGCCCACACTAAACACGGACATTTAAAGGCACAGTTGTTCAGCTATAGATTGACCCTCAAAATATACATCAACCTTATGTGAGCGTGAATGTGGAGGGTGTTGCCAATGATATAGTATTATTACATGAAGCAGGGCTCAAAGTCAGATAAATACATGCTGGATTTCAGATTGACTTTTCTTTTTTTCAATGGTCAGCACTGACGGAGGTCTAGATAAGGTAATTTTTTTTTTATTTCAAAAATATGCTGCCTCAAGATTATTGGTGTAGAGTTGTAGTGTAGCTGTAAGTGTTCTGCATTTACTGCCTGCATGAAGAGAGATGATGAGCTGTGTTTGTGTTAGTCGTGACTGGTAAAAAGGAGTTAGCTGATGACAAGGCTGTGTTGCTAGGCAACGCACATCATGGGCTGTGCCTCTTGAAGCTCGAAGCTGGCTGTATTCAGCTCTCTGCAAGACTGGGGGAAAGTGTGGTCTAGTGCGTCTGTTCATTAATGCATTTGCTATAAACGTCATTTTGATAATCAATATCCATGTGTACAAAATGTACACTGGGAGCTGTTTGTACTGCAGACTCCCCCAAAGCTCTGCACTGCTTTACCATAAAAAAGCTTCCCTATGGAATTCTGTTCAATTCAGATTGTCTGTCAGAGGGCTGGAGGTGCAGGGATACACTGTTCAGCCCACACTTTGTCTCAGGTTATGTTAACTCGTGTACTCATCCCATATGTGTCTGGCTCGAATGCTGCTTGTGAAACCAGCAAGGCTTATGTGCTCATAGAGACGAGGGCTGTTTAGCAGAACATTTTGTGCCGGAAGACTATGATTTTCATTTTAAAACCAGTTGTAAAGGCAGGGAAATTGGGTGGAGACTTTGTTGTCTGTTATGTCTGTGGTTTTCCACATGGTGCCTACAAGCAGGAGGAGATCAGTGACACGGTTTCATTTTGTTTGTATGTATTTGGTTTGTTTGAAAAACTGCAATGTGTTATGATAAATTCACATACTGTCTAATATTAGTAAATACACAGTTCTGTTAGGGTTTGTTTGTTGGCTGTAGATGTTTTACTTTTAATAGTCGGTTCATCCTGCAGCGCCAGTTCTGCTTACCAAAAGTGGCCCACTAGGCGGCTCTCATTCCACGCCCGGCTCCAAGCCAGCGAGCCGGGCTTCTTACCCATTTAAAGTTTGAGAATAGGTTGAGATTGTTTTGGCCCCAAGACCTCTAATCATTCGTTTTACCAGATAAAACTGTGAGACTCTGAGCGCCAGCTATCCTGAGGGAAACTTCGGAGGGAACCAGCTACTAGATGGTTTGATTAGTCTTTCGCCCCTATACCCAGGTCGGATGACCGATTTGCACGTCAGGACCGCTACGGGCCTCCGCCAGAGTTTCCTCTGACTTCGCCTTGCCCAGGCATAGTACACCATCTTTCGGCTTAAAGCAAAGCAGTGCAGTTAGTTAAAACTTACAGCTTGAACTACATTATTTGCTGTAAATTTTTAGAAATCAGTGGTTTGAGGGTGTGACATGCAGGGTTCCAAAGTGCGACCATTTTTGTTTCACATGCAGCCAAAATTCTGTCAAGTGTAACTTTTCATAGGTTGCATGAGTGTGAGTGAGATTAATTCTGTCTGTGTCTGCTTGCTCAAGTACACAATAACATTTGGTTTCAACATTGCTGAAGCTGACATTACAACACTTCCCTCTTTTGAAAACATTTTTGAACACACACTTGTCTGAGCTGCTGCGCTGTAGAAATTAAGCGGGAACTAAAGGCTTCTCACCTAGCTAGCATCTACCAAAGCACCTGAGCTGTACAGAGAAACATGGTAAATTGTAAAGGCGTTGAGATAACATGGATAAATTGTATTGTTTACTTAGTGTGCATGTAAAGCATTGGGAGGATGTAAATTGTTGCTTGAGAAAATGACCTGGGTTACACTCCCTCTCCTCTTAACCACATGAGTCTCTGCATGCACATCAGTCACACTGCACCAATCACCACCACAAGTCAATTCTCAACCTGTGGGAAACATTGAGATATGATAAAATTGTGGCCATTATGTATTGCGCTTTTTGCAAAGAGCGCAGTCAGAGCAAGGCTGGAAATGGTGCTTTTGCTGTTGCAGCATCTGTATTTCAAATCGAAACGATAAAAAAAATAGAAATTGGTGCGTGTACGACAGAGCAGTCCTTCCTGATGCAGGCAGCAGCAAACCAAAGCAGCGAGGAGTTAGAAATTATCAGAAATTTTAACACTGCTTATAATATGGCCAAAAAAAGAGCTAACATTTATTAACTGTCCCTTCCAGATCATCCTCAGGAAAAAGAACAGATTAAATATATTTCAGCAGCTTTGCTCCTGCTTACAGTTATTCACATAATGTATTAAAAAACATTGCCAGAGAGGATAGATGGTTTGAGAGGGGGGTGAAGGAAGGTGAAGGAAGCCATCTATGTTAATCTGGAAAAAACATCTTTAAACATAGGGGGAGGCTTGCAACATCACCTCTCACCAGTATACAATGCAGTTTTACATTCTCTACCCAGGAAGAACAGAACTCATTCTCACCTAAAGGGCCCTAACAAACCCCACTGTGAGAGGGAAGGACCTAACGATTGCATAATGAGACGAGGGGCAACACACACCCAGCAGACTAAAGCTTCAATTGTGTTAATCGATCCTGGAGAGTATAAAATCTGGAACTCCCAACCAGTCAGTTTAGAACTGATGAAGCCTCTTGGATGAAGGTGAAACGTCTTCGTGAAACTCAAGCAAGTCCAGATACTGCGATTGAAACTACGAGGGTATTGAAAAACTACTAAAGTGGCCTAAATATTATGCTGGGGCACCTAAATGAAAAAGTTAATGCCAAAAGTTGATCTGGAGCCTTGGTGTATGACATTGACATACTTCACTGAGAGCAGGAATGACAGGCAGGCATAAAGTATAGCCTGCAGTCTTGGCAGACATTGCCAACTATTCAACCAACCAGCTTGACTAAAAATGCTAAACTAAAGACTACAGTTGATTACTTTTGGAGTTTGGGAACCACAAACACCACAACACAGTTAGTTGTTTGAGCACGTGATTAATGTGTTCCATTTGCTGGAATAATTTTGTCACTCGCCCCAGATAGCAAGGTTTCCCGCAGGTGAAGAACATACTGGTCTACCGCAAGTAGAGCAGAGGGTGGGGATGAGTCTGAAGTGAATCACACAATCAGTAAATACTCAAGCAGCTGTTCAGCTTTGTTTGCTACATTTTCATCTTCTTTACCAAGCAGACTTTTAAATGTCAGACATGCCTTCATTCAAAAAACTGTTTTTGGGTAGATCAACAAAACAAATGTATGAAGTTAAGAAAAAGTTGAGCAAAATATTTCTAACTGATAATGACTTTTGTGCTTTTGCTCTTTTACAGGATTACATAATTAGATTTTGCCTGCTCACATAGGTGAAGACCATATTACTTTGGCCCTACGCAAGGAGCCTGTAGTGCTGAAGCCCAACTCTGAGTATGATTCCCTGGTTGCGGTGGAGGTGAGGAAGCATGGGTTGGAAATCTGAGGTGTCAGGACAGACGTGATGACAGCATGGTCCATGGTGGAGAAGCTCAAAATGGAAAAACGCCCATGCAGGGAGGACAACATTGACTCAAGCGAGGCCCAGCATGCCACTGACGAGTCTGAGGATGGAAGCAGCTCAGAAAGCGAATCTGAAGAGCAGCAAGCCCAGAGGGTGCAGGTGAACAACAGCAGCTGTAAGAAAAGGGAGCCCTTGGCTGTCACAAAACCCCACCGACAGCTCTGTCGCTCTCCATGCCTTGACCGGCCCAGTTTTTCCCAGAGTAGCACTGTGCAGGATTTTGTGCAGGATGAGAACAGCGCAGCACCAGGGATCAAGCCTGCCCGTGAGAGAGAGTACCAGACCAAGATGGAATTCGCTTTGAAGTTGGGCTATTCGGGAGAGCAGGTGGAGACGGTGCTCAACAAGTTGGGGGCTGCTGCACTTATTAACGACGTTCTCGCTGAGTTGGTGCGTCTCGGAAACAAAGTAGAGCCTGAAATTCAACCCTGCAGCAGCACGGCCACGTCAATATCACGGTCGCCCTGTGTTAAAGAGACTGTTAGTCCTGAAGTGTCAGTGGAAGATGAACCTGTGGATACCTTTGATAACCTCAGGCCCATCGTCGTTGATGGCTCAAATGTGGCAATGAGGTAAGAGACTCAATAACATACACATATTTAATTCTGTGCTTCAAAGAATATTCTCTTTTTTAAAAAAAAACATTTTCCTCTAATGGATGTCTGCTCCATGGTGTTAGGATATTATATGTATGATACTGTGTTTTCCAGCCATGGAAACAAAGAGGTATTCTCTTGCCGTGGTATCCAGCTTGCTGTTGAATGGTTTCTGGAAAAAGGACACAAAGACATCACTGTGTTTGTCCCTGCCTGGAGAAAGGAGCAGTCAAGACCCGATGCCCTCATCACAGGTACTTAAGCTATTTTTAACCAGTAGCTGTGCATTCAAATGACTTATATTAACATAACATTGGTGCTATCTGAGTTTAAATTAAAAAAATAAGTGAATATTTCTTTTTCAGATCAAGAAATATTACGCAGGCTGGAGAAAGAGAAGATCCTGGTTTTCACCCCATCTCGCAGAGTCCAAGGCAGGAGAGTGGTGTGCTATGATGATCGCTTCATAGTGAAGCTGGCTTATGATTCTGATGGAATTATTGTGTCAAATGACAACTACAGGGACTTGCAAAATGAGAAGCCAGAATGGAAGAAGTTTATAGAAGAACGTCTCCTGATGTACTCATTTGTCAATGACAAGTAAGAAACCACGATGAATTGAGTGGAGCCATAAATTCTGCAAATAAAGTGTTAAAAATTAGGTATCTAGTTCACTTCAGTACAAAGTATTTTCATGTTATTCTTGTTTACTAGTATAAATGTTCATTTGTTTTCGTAATCTTTGCATGATCTGTTTAATCCTTGAATTACGATCTGAGGTTATTAGAAAATTTGGGGAGACAGTTTACCACTTTATGGCAGGGACACTGTGTGCTGGAAATAATTACGTTCACATTTATTAATGAATACTTTTATTCATAATAATTTTAATAGATTTATGCCGCCTGATGATCCTTTGGGGAGACATGGTCCAAGCTTAGAAAATTTTCTCAGAAAGCGGCCTGTTGTTCCAGAGCACAAAAAACAACCATGCCCCTATGGTAAGTTCCCTTTTCAAAGCAGTGTCTGAGAAGTGTTTCTTGCCTAACAGTGTTATTCAAGCGTTGAATTTCATTGACTTGCTCTGTTCTTTCTTTAAACAAGGGAAAAAGTGCACATATGGACATAAGTGCAAGTACTATCACCCAGAACGTGTCAACCAGCCACAGCGGTCCGTGGCAGATGAACTACGGGCCTTTGCCAAATTGTCTGCAGTGAAAACAATGAGCGAGGGGGCTTTAGCTAAATGTGGTACCGGTCCAGCAACTGTAAAAGGGGACAGCAACTCTGAGGCCAAACGTGTGGCACCCAAACGTCAGTCTGACCCCAGCATTCGCTCAGTGGCCTGTGAACCTCCAGAGGCACTGTCCGTTGTTAGGAAGTCTGAGACAAATTCAGTGCCTTCGCTCGTGTCTGCTCTCAGTGTGCCCACCATGCAGCCTGTCAAGAGCCACGCAGCTGGGGCCTTGAACACACGATCAGCCAGCAGCCCAGTTCCAGGTTCTTTGCAGTTCGCTCACAGTTCCCTGGAGCACATGTCTAGTGTACAGTACCCTCCAATTTTAGTTACTAATAGTCATGGCGCCTCTGTAACATACAGTGAACAGTTCCCAAAGTATGACTCGGTTAGCGACCATGGATATTATTCACTGCACAGTGATTTTTCAAATATGAGCATGAGCAGCATGCATAATGTTGACAGTTTCTGTAGCATGGAGCACGAGCATGTGTATCAGAGAAATCCCAGCCACTGCCCTGAATCCTGCCTCAGTCATTCAAACAGTGACTCGTTCTCCTCTTATGGGGACCTGTACCCAAGCTCTGTGGACAGTAGCTTAGAGGAGAGCATGAAGGGGCAGCAGCAGTCTCCTGCACAGGGTAGGATGCAAGCTTTCTCCCATGGGTTTCGTCATGAAGCGCTGACTAGAGTACAGAGTTACGGACCAGAGGAGCCCAAACAAGGCCCCCGTAAGCAGTCTGGATCTCATCTAGCACCGCATATCCAGCATGCTGCAGTGGGAGCCAGGTCCAGCTGTCCTGGAGACTATCCCCTAACTCAGAATGTCCTCCCGCCTTTGTCCTCACAACCCACACGGTCTCTAGGTATGACTCGTATGGACAGCATATCGGATTCTCGGCTATATGATAGCAACCCAATGAGACAGAGGCGACCTCCACTGTGCCGTGAGCAGCATGCAAGCTGGGACCCTCTCCCTTGTGGTAATGAGTCCTACGGATACCATTCATATCCACTGAGTAACAGCCTGATGCCATGCTGTGAGCGGGTGATGGTCCGCAGCATGCCAGACAAAATGGAACAAATCTGGAGCTCACCATGGGAGACCCAGTCAGCAGCGGAGCACCAAGAGCGGTATGTTATCCCAGACCACCAGTATCAAACATATAGGAACCTTTGTAACATCTTTCCTGCTTACATAGTCCACTCAGTAATGGAGAAGAACCCTCATTTGACAGACCCACAACAACTTGCCGCTGTCATTGTCACAAAACTGAGGTCGTGCCACTGAGCAGTTACTTTTATGAAACATTCAGAAGTGATGCGATGGGGAAAAAAAGGATTTTGATTGCAAAGATAGGCACTTGTTAAATGTTGCTGCATGTGCAACATCTGCCCTCAGGAGTTAATCATTTCAAATGTCTCTGGTGGGAAGTCTGGCAACAGATTTTACACTACTAAGATGACAGATGTAATCAGCATAGAAGAAGTTTTTATATGAAGTGTGGTGTAGTAAACCCTTATTAGAAATCTGCTTCATAACACATTCATACCACCTGAGCCAGAGCAGCATAGCAGCATTTGTTTGTCATGGCAGTTAATTCTAAAAGTTAAATAGGACTGTAAATGCCCTTTAGAATAATTCTAAATAGGTTCCTGCTCTAAAGATATATATATGAAGCCCTAGAGTGTTCAATATTAAATAAAAATGAAATAATCACATGACTACACTTGTAATGTGTGAAACAATCTAAGAAATAATGAAGTGTTACTTAATTAATCCCATTCTTTGTTTTTACATTTCTCCAAAATACCATATTTCAAAGGTCTGTCCTTATTTAGTAATAGAATTTTGCCAAGAATAATTTTATTTGAAAATATGAGATAATATCACTTTTTATTTCACGCTGTCACTTTTCAGGACAGGGGTGTCGCTGCCCTCTCACCTTTCAGCCAGTCACACATGCCTTCTGCCAAACTTAAGCTACAAAACTCAACAGCTGCTGCCAGAATTATACTGTTAGTCCCTGGCAACTAGAGCAACACTCTCGATAAGAATTAGCGAGCTAGCTGCTACTGTTTAAACATGTAGTAGACAGACAAAGAAAGCTATACAAGATAAGCTACCTACCGAGTTGGTTTACTGACTAGGCAGGGTTGTAAGCATTGATTATCACAGATGCATAAAGTAGAGTTTTTTAAAATGTATTAATCCAGCAGGAGCTAGATAATGTTAGCTAAAACAGTTTAGTTACTGTGTCTGTGTACCATGTTTACTTATGAAGAGGCAGTCTCCAATTTGATCACTTTGGATTTGTTGTTACTTTGATTAACAGCTGCTAACTGGCTACATTTGGTAGTGGCTGTTACGTTTGCTAGCTCCCGGCTGGCTGAAAGTAAGAATCAATGTCATGAAAAGTGACACTATGAAATGAAGTGTGTCATTATGAAATAAAACGTGACATTAAATAAGTGTCTCTGGCAAAATGCTATCCTGTATTGAAGACATTTGAGTAAAGAAAAAGCTGTTATTACTATTAGAATGATGAAACAACATCTTGTAACGATTATTGACTCTCTAGATTATCAACTTCCTGACAGTCCCTGAACTAGTCATCAGTGACGTGCCATTGGGATACTAATAAACTGTTAGCGCTAACTAGATTCTGTAAAAATGGGTGCTTCTCGGTGCAATCAAGAAGTCATCACTGACTCAGCTGTGACTGACAGTCAAGTAATAAAGTTCCAGGACTTTTCGGCTGAACTGAGCATCAAATTACTTCCGTATGTAGAGCAACCGTTGTTTTTCCCAATGTTGTTCACACCTGTGGACACTTGGAATTGTTGATTCCAAGTTTTTTTTTTAAATTACATATGGCACTATAACTATCATACTGCACATTTTGAGTTCTAGCCATGGTGGGTCTGTGTTTGTTCATAGAGGTGCAGGACTTAATAGTGCAGTGAAAAATGAGCCCACAGTGAGTAAAAATGTGACTGGAGCGAAAAAAAGAAAAGAAAGAAAAGCACCCAGAAACTGCTTGGGGTTCAGAGGCTTAATAACTTCTGAAACAATTTCACAAATTTCTGATATAATTTTTCAGAGTTTTTTCATTTATTTCACAGTGTATTTTATTTATTTAATATTGATGGTGGCCAAGTGTTTACCCATCATAACTTGAGCCCAACTTGCTAGTTTAACTCCGAGCCAGTGGGAGCCAATGTGAACTAAGTGAATAAATAAACGAGTTAGCTACATGGCAACACAGTCAACATAGGAAGTAATTACTCAGCAACATCTCCCACATTTGCCTTATTAGATTTGACATAAAGACACGCCAACATTTGTACACCATGTAGCTTTTATGAAGATCTTGTTCAGGCCCTGTGAATGTGTTATGAAAGGCATCTAAAGTGTTTCTGGTGCAGTGGAACTATAAATAACCTTGCTTAGGTCTGCCTCTGCTGTAAATAATTCTTGTGATTTTTTTTTTTGTGCATTTATTTTGAAGATGAGTAAGAGGGAGGTAGGTATATACCTCACAGCATGAACTATGACATTTTATGGCCTTATATCTGAATGACCTCACGCTTTAGTCATTGTCTGATTGGTTTCAGTGAAAGTCTTTGTCATTGAAGCCTCCTACTTTCAAATGTAAAGCACTATCTCAGTATCTAAAGAGATATATTTTCTCAGCCTCACTTAACAAAGCTACTATTTTGGTAGAATTTGACAGTGCACAAAGCAAGCCAAAAAAGAGATTTGACTTGTATACACGTGCACATATTTATGTACATATATTCATACAAAAGCCATTATTTCAAAGTCATTTATAAGCTGCTAAATAATGCCAAAAAATACAGAATTTATATAGTGTCAGTATTCTACATAACTTTACATTTTGGTTCACAGGATCAATTGGATTATAATATAAAGTAACATCTGTGTTTAAATAATTTCCTATGGTGTACTGTATAGTTACATTTCTGATTTTATTGGATGCTACATCCAGGATTTTCCTATTTATATATTTGTCAGATCTGTTGTGCTGATTCTTTTCGATGTGAAAGTATTCAAAGTATCTTTGTTTCAAACAGTAGCTCTAATGGACTCCTTCAAGTTGTCAGTGGAGCAGTTTGCTTTCAGGTGCAGGTTAATTAAGTTTCAGACGACTTTTACATGCACTTAAGTAGTCTGACGATTACCAGCTTTTGTCATTAACCTGATTCCTGACCCATAAATGAGAAACATAGTCTCCTTTAGAAGTTTAAGGCATTAAGTGCTCATGTGCATGACAGAAACCAAGGACAGGGAAGGTATCATCACTGTGGTAGTAATCTAACAGAAAGGCAATATTGTGACATATAAGGTACAGACATCCAAAGTCCAGTCTACGGTGAGCAAACCTGTCGATTTCCCTGTTATAAATAGTTTAGTTCAATAAATAGGCCGAGTCTGTTTCCAACACTGCACAAATTAATACACATGCACATAGTAAAACATGCTGCCCTATGGTAGAGCCCGTCCCCTCATGTTTCTATTATTTCAAATGCTCCAATCAAAAAAATGTCAACGTACCAGTGCCCTTTTATTCACCACGTTTCTTATGTAACACATTAGATCCACTTACAGTGTGGCAAAGTTGATTCCAACTGTGGAGGAGGGACAAGTCATCCAGTTTCATGCCTTAACCCGATTTCTGACAGTTACCTGGTTTCTTATGTGCATGTAAATGTGGTGAAACTTTGAGAATTCATTTCTCCAAGCTGTGATGTGACTTAAGTAGGGACAAGTCGTAGAAATTTACTATTAGAGATGGAAACAGTGTTTACCATCACAGTTAAATGTTTGCACAAGGAATTCTGCAACAGACTGAATATTTGCCTAATGTTACATTTGTCAGATAGCTAAAGGAATCTGGCTGTAACAGTTCAGATTGGTAGTGAGTTAAATATTGTGATATCTTGTAGAGTTTTAGGTTTCACTAACTGTATAATAAAAACAACACTAAGTTTAAGTGAATGCTAGAAAGCATGTTGGAGATGAAATTTCCTGTATGACTTTTTATGGGAGGTCGGACTGCTTAAATACACATGTACTATACGCAAAACATGCAGCCAGTCTCCAAGGATCATGGAAGGGTTTGGCTGTGCCTTGCAGCACATCGCTCTCAGGATGCTTTCAGTTTTCTAATGTTACGTTTTTTTCCTGCCAAAAACCCGTGGTTACTGGCAAGAGTGTACTCTGATCTAGTAGTGATATATTTTGTGAACATCCTACATGTAACATGTAGTACCTTAAAGTTAGTTATGTACAATTGAAACCTGGAGATGGCATTGCAAAACTTTGTACTTTTTGTGTATATCCTCTTTATGCACCTTGACATCTAGAACAGTGAGCTAAAGGGTGGATTTATGTGGTACGGCTTCAGTCAGATGAAGTAATGGTGGTTGTCCATGAGGGTGTCCATGTGGCCACACAAACATGGGTGTATAAAAACAAAAACAGCAAAAAGACAATTAATATGACAGACAATATGATGATTGTTGGTAAATGTTGAACCGATAATCCTTTAAATTTTTCCCTTTAGAAACCTAAGGATGCTAATTTTGGATGCTAACCATGAAGTCTGGTGTGGCCCCCAGGTCATCAAATCAAACCTACCGCATGTTCCCTAAACTTATTACCTAATGGGGGCACATCACCATCAGTTTCGCTAAGCACATTCATGCTCCCATTAGGTTTAACCCCCTTGATTTGAATGATTACTTGCCTTTTCTTTACTCCCACCCTCAGGACAAAGTGCTGCATGAAACATAAACAGTTACAGAGAGGTCGTACCATGTAAAGCCAGCCCTTATAGCAGGACCATGCTTTGAGTGCATTTAAAGGGAAATGCCACTTATTTTCAGGATTCAGGAATGGTACCTCTAAGCCTGCTATTAAATTGCATGACTAAGCATTACAAATTTACAGCAGAGTATCTCATGAGTTTCCCCCTTAATGTTTAATGTTAGATTTGTAAAAAAGAGGGAAAAAAAGTGAGTAAAATAACTAAATGTATGGTTTACTGTTTGGGCATTTTATTACCTTAAATAATTAATAATATTTAAAAATGATGTGGAACTCGAACGCAAAATACACAAAGTTCCCATTTAAAGTCAACGAAGCAGCATCAAAGTGATGATTATAAAGAAAAATTGTGAGAATTTTTAAAGTGAGTGGTATTACTCTTTAACAGGGCTAATTATGTGAGCCTGACTGCGTCTCAGTGGTGGTGCTTTAAAAATATATATTTCTTTATAATGTTTAGGTACAACAGTGGTATACGAACAGACATAAAGAAAAAAAACAACAACTGTTGAATGTGTTTTGCCCAAAATGAATTTTGGGCGTTGCTGACTTTGTTTTTTCATGAAAAAAGACGAGGCCACTTTAGGCTGGCTGTCTGTTCATGAGAAGGTGAAACAAACTGCCTAAATGTTTCTTCATGTGAAACAATCAGATTGCAAGGCTGCTGTCAAGGTTGTTTCTGGCATTTGGCTAAAAGTTTGCGTGCCATCCTTTTTCCTTGAGATAGTTGAGTTGTCATCAGTTCCCCAAAAAAATTTGCCCTCAGTGCAAATGCTGCCTGCTGCCACTGATAAAAGAAATGCTCTAAAATGTAAAAAAATGGCTGCTGATGGTGAGACCAATTAGAGATCACCATTCTTTTCGACTTTATTAATGTATGTTTTTCAGTGATAATGAGATCCTTCTTTAACCTGAACACTGGAGTAGTCAATTGCCCTGATAAATAAAGTACTTTGGTGTGTTAAGGAATGAATAACTGTAATCTAGGCCATTACATAAATCTACTAAAATGAAAATGGTTTTGTATTTATTGTGGGACATTGAGTGACTTTCTCAGACATCTGTGGCAGCTAAAGCAGTTTATGAAAAACAAACTTTGTATAGCTATAATTTGATTCCTGGGCTGTTTACAGTACATTAAATTAATGGTGAATCAGTTTAAATTCAAAAAGATCTTGTTAGTGTCCTTGAAATCCAGTTATTTGTGGTTTCAGAAAGAAATGCGCACATGATTTAATTTTAACTACTGATTTTGCTCACAAGCTTGTGACTTACTATTTTGGGCACAGTGCCACATTGCTTTCACGTCACTGTTGTTAGATAAAATGTGCTAGTGGACAATATAGGCTCAACAAAATTCCATCTGGGCATTTCTCCATCCTTATAAAGATATACATTTTGTTCTTGTTTTTAAAACGGCCTCTAAACAGATACCATTATCACTGGGCAATAGACTACTTCCAGGACAAAAATATAATCCTCACTATCACACCAATAAACTTTACTTTCAAGTACCAATCCAGTATTTTGCCGTTTTGCCAGAAGGTTAAACTAAAAGGCTACAATGGTGGTTCATAATCCCCTCCCTTCCTTTCTAAGTGCCGCAAACAACTAAGCCACAAATGTCTAGAATTGACTTTTGCTTGTTGATACAAATTGTATCTATACCTTGAATGTAACAAAATATGAAATGTATAATATGAAAATAGTTTTATTTAAATAAAGGGGAAAAAAATCAATGCCATAATGTTTGTGACACTGTGTGTCACTGGGAGTAGCCCATTGGTATGTACTAATTCTTACTGGGTACAGTAGTTAATTTACAGGGACATTTACGTGCTACCTAGAAGTGCACAGATACCCTGTGTACAGCAGTAAGCATCATGTCCTCTCTGTACATAGTCACACGTGTGTGTGTATATATAGAAAGCGATCTGTAAATGTAACAGTTACTTAAGTTGTTCGAATACTTCAGATAATTTCTGTGTTGTAACCTGTGCACCTTGGTTAAGTGCATCTATTTCCTCTGAACTGACATGTCTGCTTTATGCTATTTTAATGGGAATTTCAATATTTTTGGATATATTTTGCCTAATAAAACATGCCAAAGTTATTCTTGGGTGACTTTGTCAAAAAATAATTTCTTGAGGTTCAGCACATGGGTTGTCATGCAATGAATTCTATATTTCCGAGGACAAAAGGTTTCTGTTCCACACGCTGTAAGCTAAGAGAAACTAACACCAAACGCAAATCGGTGTCAAGCTTCACGGTTAAGAAACGGTTAAAAGCAGTCTATTGTCCACTGCATACTGACTCTGAATAGTAAATTTAGTGTCAGTTATTACTCAGATTTGTGTTTGATGTTCGTTGCTCTTTTAAGATACAGATGCTATTGAAAACTGGAGTTTATTGGAGTGTCTGGCAGTTGATTTAATGACTAACCCTCCATGTTAACAAAGCAGAAGTGTATTGAATTGTGATTTCTTTTACTATTGAATTATTCACTAGTTGTAATTTAATAATCTTTGGTCTCTGAGGCCAGTTTGCATTAAATTAGCACTATTTTCAAGATGTAAAGGAAGATATTGTCAATATTATATTAACCTAAGTTCAGAATCAGTTGTTGTTGGCTAAGATCAAGACCAAAGTGATTTGTGGTGTATACACATTGCATACTTGTTATGATGATTGGTTTAAAGAGTTGTGAACCCCTTGATGTCTTGCAGTTTGTGATACCATATAAAATCGCTGGTGTACAAAATGCCATGACAAGAGGCACACACATTTAAACAGGACTACATACACAGTATACAGTGTAATACTCAGGTTAAGTCACACAAACATTTTAATTCACAAGCAGACTTTCTAGTATCGAGAAATTCAGTGGTCACCTTTCTGAAGTAAGTGTAGGTCTCCTGTTTGAATAGACCATTGTGTCTGCAATGTAAAAAGGGAAATATAAAGCAAGTTTTTTTGTGTTGTGATGATCTGCAGTATTGTAATTCACACTGACTGGAAAGCATTGCTTTTATAGACCAAAATATACAAAAATAGACTATTTGGGTCTGTGGGCTCAAACAAAATGTAAGTCTTAATGACAAACTGTGTTTCTCTCCATAATAAAGCAAAATTCTGTTCAAACTGTGTTTTTATCTTTCTTAATGGGACGACAAGGAGACAACCATCCTCATTTACGTGAATAAAATGTACTCAAAGTTGTCTGAAGGGAGAAAAGGGAAGATCAGGTTTGCTTTTATCAGGATCCTCAGTATGCTTACTGACCTAAATGTCTAGTCCTCATCCTGTTACTGGAATATGCTTATTCTCTGTGTACCGTATTATTTGGACTATAAGGCACACTTAAAATCCTTTAATTTTCTCAAAAATCAACAGTGCGCCTTATGTATTAATTCTGGTTGTGCTTACTGACCTAGAACTGATTTTATGTGGTACACGGCGCTCAAAAATCTGTCAAAACGTTTTAGTACGACTTTGGTAAGCTAGGAAGCCGCACCGCTTGATGGATTGTCGGAGCACTACGGCTACCGTAGTCGGGAGCCTTGCAGAGTAATACGTACTGTGCTTCAACATAATATTATGGTGTGTGAATAAGGACCCCAAAATGGCACCTGTTAAGAGACATGCTTACGAAGCGGATTTCAAAAAGTGAGTGTATTGTTTTGTATTTTATGTGTTACAACTGAACAATTTTGAGAGTTATTGTGAATAAGTTGAATAAAGTTTGACTTATCTGACTGTTTTGTTTCGCTTAATGCGCCTTATAATCCGGTGCGCCTTATAGTCCGAAAAATACGGTACCATTTATTCAAGAACTGTTGAGTGAAAGTTAAGATAAGATAAGAGACTTTGTCATTGTGCAGAAGTACAATGAAATTTCTGTGGAAGAACGCGACAATTAGCAGCAGTGCAAATAAGAATTTATTTTTTATTTTATTTTTTTTTAATACTCAAGAAATAAAAAAGAAATCAAACAAAGTACTATATACAAAGTAAAG
>OMNN01040389.1:0-30461 GCA_900302755.1 Chromis chromis | reverse complement strand
GCCCGGTGGTGGCGTGCACGACTATTCGAATATCAAAATTATTATCCGAATATCACAACAATGACCGAATATTCGGATATTCGAATATTCGGATATTCGAATATTCGGGACCAGCCCTAAAAAATATACTGTTTGCTCGAAACCACATTCTGTATGTGACGTAAATTCAGGGACTTCTTGGCTGCACTGGGCTGAACTTCAGACAGTGTTTACACAGAGCAAATAGGAGACAATTCAACTTCAGTTTTTTCTTTTTTTTATGATTGATGGCATTATAACTGTGTCAGACTGCACAGAAGACATTTTTGAATTCTCCCTACTTCTAGCCATGGTTGTACCTTTTCCATAGAGGTGCAGGACTGAGCCCACAGAGAGTAAAAATGTGACAGGAGCAAAAAAAAAAAAAAGCCCAGAAATTGCTTGGGGAGAGTTAAATATAAAACTAGAGCCAGTTAGTTAAGCTCAGTGTAGACACTGGACATCAAAAGGAACAACTAGCTTTGCTCTGTCCAAAGTTAACAAACCATTACCACCTCTAAAGCTCATTATTTAACATGTTACACATCCTCTGTTTAATCTCTACAGAAAGCCAGGTAAGAAAGGACACATAGTGGCTTCGTTAGAGGTTATATGCTGCACTGTTTGTTGTCTGTGTGTGTTTGGATTCACGTGTCAAAACAGCAGCTGATTATTTGGGCACAAAATAAGATAATATGTGTCCTCATATCATCCCACTTTTTTTTAGTACCTCGTCCAAACTGGCTACTGTCGCTCGTTCTGTCAGCCATCTGTCCACAGTAATTCTACCATTTTTTAAAAACCCTCCTCCACGTTCTACTCCTCCGTCTAACTGTCCTCACCCTTCACCCTGAGGCAGCATGTTTCAAACCCTTGTTCCTCCCATGTCCTTTTTTCTTTACTTCACATTTCCACTTTCATCTATCTACCCATCCATCCATCCATCCGTCCATCCAGCCCCCTCTGTCAATCTCTCTCCCCTGGGCAATGCGGACAGTTGGAAGGCTTTGTGTTTGACACGTGTGTTTGCAGGACACACACACACTAGCACCCACAAATGCACATGCACACACACTTCCAGTTTCTATTGTCAGTAAGATGCTCAGCTGCGAGGCCCCCAGCTCTAATTCCCTGTGTGTGGGGTGAGGACAGGGCCCTCATTGTCCTGCAGATTAGCTCCCACACACACACATACAGACACACACATGTGTCCTCAGACCCCATGGGGTCCCTTAAGTGTGGATGTGCCTTGAGGCAGAAAATCAGGGGGCAATTTACGACAGGGTCCAGTAGAGAAGATGGGGGGATGTACGGCAGTCGTCAGTCTGAAGCTTGAATGTCAAACTGTATCTCTGGTTTCTTATTCAGCATCATAGAAGTGAGTCTAAAGCCCTTTATTACTGAGTAGAGTGACTGTGTACTGGAGTGTACTAACAATACACGCAGTGACATAAAAGGATGAGGAAACTGAGAGGCAGAAAATGGTGCAAAAATAAATAAATAAATACGAAGCAGTAAACAGAAAACCTCCCCCTCCCAGATTCCTCTGTGTAGCAGGACATACAGTGACATTATCAAACTCAGGAGAATTTCCAGATTTCGCTAAGTAAATTAAACAAAATGAATACCATATATATAGTAAAATAAATTGAGGATTTTATCTTTCCCACCTAATGTTGCTTCATTAGGTAACAGACATTCTCAGAGGGCATTTTGCATGTTACTGCTGTGACAACACAATCAATTTTGGTGATCACTGGCTTGAAGCAAAGCCCAAAACTAAAACCCGGAAAAGCCTCAGCAGAATTAAGGGTCTGAGTTTAGGGGGTTTGTATTTTATATGCAAATTAAAGTGTAAATTAAACAAGATACAGTCATATACTTGAAAGTTCACCCAGTCCTGTCCTGTCTTTCAAGCTGATCCTTTACTGGGAGTGCAGCATCACCAAGTTTTGTCTCTTGGTTATATTACAAATCCAGACTTCTGCTGTCCTCTTGTAGGATCTGAAAGAAGCAACACTTAATTTGTTTTTGTGGAATAATTGTTGGGTTTCTGCAGCAAGCAGGATTAAAAATAGGAGTGACAGGATTACAGCAATTAAGCAACCAAGAGTTTCATCTTTTTTGTGTGCACACAATGGCCTCAAAACTTTTTTAAGTAAATCCGTATTTTAGGAAACATCGTCAGTGAAATATATCCCCAAACCTTAAAACCTGAACTAGGAGCAAGCAGGGCTTTTGTGCAAATGGAGGCTCAGATTCTTTGCCAGATTTCTAACCTCAGCTCAAACGGCCCCTTCCTCCCTACCTGTGTGTATTACCTTAAACCTACAGTGGCTGCTTACATTCAGAACCATTGACCTACATTGGCTGGTGTCGTGAATAATGGCAAGTCAGTTAGGAGTCTGAGGTTTGCATGTGTGCACATGTATGAACTCTGTGTGTGTGGGGGGCAAAGGTAAAGCGTCTAACCCATATGTCTAATTCAGGTGATCCATAGCCGCCAGTGTGTGTTTATACAGATCTGTACATTTCCTCTTTTCCAACTCACAGTCTGAATGAGGCCAGTTGACTGGCTTTGATGTGTACTCGCTTTATGTGTGTGTTTCTGAGCACTTCTGCTGAATATTTATGAACTGTCTTAGTCAAAAATGTTAAAGATGGGTGTGTAAAGAAATAGAGTATATGGTTACTGTTTTCCAGACCTTTTGACATGCCTATTTTATTTTTACTTTTAGTATCCTAGAGTTTTTTAAATGTAGGCCAGTTACACAGACTGAAAGTTATACATATGCTTACATTCTGGTCCTTAGTTAAATGTGAAGAGCTTAACCACTCATTAAATACGAGGCTACAGCCAGCAGCCAATTAGCTTTGCTTCCTACAAAGACTGGAAACAGCTATCCTGGCTCTGTCACATGACAAAATCAGCCTACCATCACCTCAAAAGCACACTAATTAACATGGTATATCTTGTTTAATTCATATAAAAACCCAAAGTGTAAAAACGTCAACTTGCTGTTTTCCTGCAGATTCTGTGCCAGGCTGTTTCTTGTCTCTTAGCAGTTGCATGACAACTTGTAGACACTTGAAAATGACTGGTCCTGGTGAAGAAATAGTCTAAATGATCATTTTTATGCTTTTTTTGAACAGATTAAATCTATCTGGGAGCTAGTCTGAAATCTAAGCTAATCTAGGCTAACCTGGCTCCTGTAACTCCACATAGGAACGCAAAAGCTATATTCCCCACAATGCTGAAGTATTCCTGTAAGTGTGTGCTTGTGGTAGAGGGACAACCATGCATCCTAAAATGGCACCAGCTCCTAATTAAATGTATCCTCACTGTTAAGTGTAGACATCTGAGAACAAAAGTCGGACAAACCATGATTTACTGTCCCACAGCTCTCTCTCTCTCACTGCATGTTTGAATGTCTGAGCCGCCGTGTGATGTAACGATGTGGTAATGATATAGTGGGAGACGCGGTGTTGTTGGGACTTCGGTTCCCTGGTGGTTACAGCAGTCCTGGGAAAAGGAAGTTCATAGAGGAAGTCAGCTGGCTGGGCCCCAATTCTGCACGATTGTAGACACTCTAAAAAAAATTATGTTTAGGCTTCACAAAAAGAAAAAGAGTTTGAATTAGTCTTTTTGATTGTTGCGACAACTTCTAATGAAATTATGTTCAACCAACAAACTACACTGAGTGGATTAGTCTTCTTCTGCAATCAAAGACATTTTTAATTACCAGTTACTTAATAATTTGCAGCATAAACAAGTTTTTTTAGTTGATTACTCACTAAGATTGTTATGTAGGAATTGTTATTTATGTAATTACCATAATTATGAAGAGAAGTTTTTAAGTTGGCAGATTAAAAAAATTAAGTTGCTCCACTGTTGAGTACACACTAAAACGTTATTCAAGGGACGTATTCCCACCGCTTAATTAAATGCGTGGTTGTAGGATAAAAAATGTAATGTACTGATTTAAAAAATGTTTAAGTTGCAAGCATTATTTTGATGGGTTTGGTTGATCATTGCATATAATGTTGGTAATTACATCAACTTAATATTGTAAACTCAAATTTCTGTGTAAATTTTACTTGATAACTTAATTTTTCTTTGACCTTGAGGTCGGGATTTTTGGTCCGCTTCCCTACCTACTTAACATTGGAGCAACTTAATTTTTTTTTTAATTTGCCGACCTAAAAATACATCTGTTCATAATTATGGTAATTAAGCACATAATAATTAAGCACACTTAAAGATTCCCTTTAAACAATTTAAAAATACTACTTGGAACAACTTGATTTTGTGAGCAATCAACTTAAAACCTGTTGTTTATGCTGCTGATCATTAATGTCTTTGATTATAGAGATATAGCTAAATCCTCTAATTCAATATAGTTTGTTGGTTGAATACAATTTCATTAGAGGTTGTCATAACTCAAAAAGATTGATGCTTGATTGATTTGCTGAGTCCTGATCTCAAGGTGAGGAAAACTTAAGTAACCAAGCTAATTTCCTTCCGTTACCTCAACTTCAGTTGAGTTTTAAATCAACTGATGCAGAAAATTGAGTTTAAATGACACACAATATTAAGTTAGTGCAATTACCAACATTATTATGTCAGCCTAATCCATTAAAATATTGTTTGCAGCTTAAAGGTTTATCTAAAGCAGTAAATTACAAGTTTTATTTTGCACCGTGTATTTCATTTAGTAGTGGGGGTAGGTCTTTAGATTATTTTTTGGAGTGTAGTCTGTCTCACCCTTTGTGTGTTAATATGTATGTGGAAATGGGAATACTTGTGTAACTTGTTTGGAAATGCCGCACAGAGATGAAAAGTTCTAACAGTCTGTGGCAGTCTGTGAGGAGTCCACATATGTGTGATTTCTTTTGGGACGTGCATTTGCTCTTCCGACTGCTGTCCTCACTTCCCCGACTTTGTGAATGACTGATGTAGCTGCGGGACAAGGCTGATAAATCAACTTAGTCATCATATCACCTCAGAGCCAAGTTATGCAGTAATGTGTAGTTGCGGGCAGATGTACAAAGCGACAACAGGAAGGAACAGACAGCACAGAGAGCAACAGAGCAGAACAAAAGGGAGCAGGTCATCAGCCAGACAGAACTCAATATAATGTGTTACTTGAAGCCGTGTAAAGTAGATGATGGAACACTTTGTACTCTGCAGGAATAATCTGTGAGAAAAGCTTTTCTTTCAAACTGTTTTCTATTAAAATGTCTCACTACAGCTATAAACTGAATGTTATTCTTAATATGTTTATTTATTACCTGTGACTTTACCTTTACTTGTGGTGCACATGGGACGTGACCGGCCTTTCTCACCTCGATGCCCAAAGTGTGCACATGCGCCACTCGTGCACTGTTTTTGTGGCACGTGTAGGGATGTGTGTGTGTGTGGACATGTGTGTTGGTGTGTGCCTGTAGCAGACGGGGGAGGGGTGGGTCGGTTTGGTTGGTTGGCTCTGTGTGAGCTCTTTGTAAGAAGGGGGGAGTCACAGAGGGGAGGGAGGGAGGTGAACCGGGTGTTTCTCTCAGCTGCCTGCTGGTCTGGTTGCTGTTGGTAACTTTGCTTGATGAGATCAGAGGGGATCGGCTTTCAGGCCTTCATGTCTCTCTCTCTCTCTCTCTCTCTCTCTCTCTCTCTCTCTCTCTCCCTCTCCCTCCCTCACCCTCCCTCTGAAAGACCGAAGTGGAACTGAAACTGGAGTGGGGCTGAAAGTCTGTCCGGAGCTGCGACTTGTCAGCGGAGAACGTCGTGACCGTGCTGCCTTGGAAACACTCTGCCGGAGTTGGAGCACAAGTGAGTAGGGGGAAGGTAGAGGGGGTGAGGAAGAAGTGATAGCCTCAGGACAGATAAGCTCCAGGGAGGGAAAAGAGGGAGGGGACAAGGGAGGGAGGAGGAGGGAGAGAGAGAGAGAGGCATTCAGCTCTCTGAGGAAAGAGGGAGTCTCTCTCTTTCTGTTTCAGTCAGACTTGCCGGCTGCTGGTCTCATCTTCCTCCTGTCTGCTCGGGTATTCTTGCTGCCGGCGACCAGCTGGAGGAGTTTAGCTGTGTTTCGGGCCACCGCTTGGATTTGAACATGGACTCGGGCTGAACGCAGCGTGAACAGTCACTGGAGATTCACTGTAAGCAGCTTGATCTGTTCTGTTGTCTACAAGGTGTAGTGTGTCATCATTGAAACATCTCACGGAAAGAGATTGTTGCTATTTCAGGAGTGTTGGAGATTGTGTGTACTTGTGGAGGAAACAGAGTAGCCCTACAGCTGTGTGCGATGCTCTGTTCAGTGTGACAGTTTACAGTGGTGGACAATCCACGCCTGAGGGTTAAAAGTAGGTTTAAGTCTGATTCCTTTTTCAGTATGTTTACACTAGAACAGATGAGCCCACGCACTGCTGCTGCTGTTAACCTTTTGACGACCACTCTTTGCGTTTTCTTCTCCTGTGGATGCTGCCATGCGCTGAGCCTCCCCTCCTCCCCTCCTTCTCTCCCCCTTCTTGCTCATCTTATGTCGCCTTTAATTCTCTTAATGGTCTCGAGGCCTCAGCTGGGATACCCCTGTGTGTGTGTGTGTGTGTTTCTGTGTGTGTGTGTGTGTCTGCTTTTGTTTGGCAGAGACAGATTTGAGAGTTGTAGGATAAGCTACTCCTGGATTTCTCCCACTCACACACAATAATAGGATAGATCCCGCTTTCTATTTTTAAACACACTGTTTGTCTATATGTTACCTCTAATCTGGCTGCTTGCTCCACGCCGCCTGCAGTAGCTCTTTCTCACAGTGTTGTGTTTAGTCTATGGATTTGGGGTGGGAGGGTGTATTTGTGTGGTCCATCCTGGGATAGAGAGATAGCAGCTCTCCTTTCTGACTTTATCCTTTTGTTTTGTCAGCTGCTGACCTCTGTTTCTCTCTCGCTCTCTCTCTCCCCATCACTTCCATTGTTTGTGTTCCCTTTCGCACTCTTTATTTCACACAGATCCATAAAGCCGTCCTCTGTCACAGCCTCTGTCTGCTTAGTCTCCCTATTTATTTCTTTTTTTAGGGAATGTTTTTAAATTTCTTTTGCTTCTGTCCCTTCATTATCTGCCTTTTTCTGGTTGCAATTTGAGAACAACGGGGAGGTTTTCTCAGTATCTTTCTGTTTGCGTGTGCACTATTGTGTGTGCGTGCAAGCTTGTATGGGTGCACTTTCCCCTGTCAGATGTCCTGGCACAGCACCCTGCTTTCCACTTTGCACTAAAAAATTGTGGTCAGCACCGCAGGGACAGAGAGAGATGGAAATACCTCAATCATAAAACATGTCCATCACATGAGTTAATGTTGTAGTTATTACTATTACTTGAAGGTCATGTATAATTTGCAATGATATGAAGCAGGATGAGATAAACAAGCAGGTCTGTGGATCTGAAACGTTTGTTCGTACTAAAATATAGCGAGGTACACACAGATTTTGGTTTCTACCTCTTTAACCACATCAGAATGGACGAGCAGCTCATTATTGCCGTCTCCAAAAAGCTTTGATCTTGATAAGCTCTATTTGAGAAACTGTGTCATGTGTGAAGTAAAAGAAATTAAGCTTGGGTGAATTGTCGCTTTTGAAGTGTAGACTAGCCAGTTTCACTGACGTGATGGATGGGAAATATACAACAGTGTTACCTAGCCAACCAAAACCTGGACTATCAACTAGTGATCAGCTGTCAGAAAGATGTACAAAGCGATGGATGACAAACAAATCGTTTTATATGTGGATGAATTTTATCACAATAATTACTGGATGGATTGGTCACCATCATCAAGTCAATGTTTGGTTTATGACAACATACCTGGAAAACTCATGTGTTTACCATCATCCTCAGCTCTACTCGTTGTTTAGTGCTAATTAGCAAACGTTAGCGACACACTTAGCTAAGATGGCCAACATGGTAGCATCACCTATTTGGCATGAGATTAGCATTTAGCCTAAATACAGTCCTGAAGAGGTTTTAGTACAACTATAGTTTTGTTTCTTAACCCTCTGAACCCCTGGCAGTTTTGGGAAATTTTTTACTCCTGTCACAGTTTTACTCACTGTAGTACAACGTCCTCTATGGAAACAGCACAACCATGATTAGAATTTCTTTGATTTATTTATTTTTATTGAAAAAAACTGCAATAAGCATGTGCAACATTTTTTAAGTGCTCAAAGGTGCTACTAATACTGGAAAAAACAAGTGACTCTACATACTGTAGATATTCTACTACTTGTTTGTTTCCATATTTTTCTCCTATCTGTAAACACGGCCTGCAGTTCAGCCTAGTTTAGCCAGAAAGTGCCTGAATATTTGTTACATGACTTGTAGTTACAGCTGAGTCATTAGTGGCTTGCTATATGCATCAGAATATCCACCACAATCTGTTTTGAACAAGCATTTTATTTTTGGAATTTTTTTTAATGAGACCTGCAGAATGTAGTTATTTTGATTAAATATAATGGCTTTAAGCTTAGATTTAAAGTTTTCCAGTGGAATGGGACGCCACTGATGAGTAGTTTAAGGACCGTTAGAAAGTTGAAAATCAACTATTCTCCCAGTTTGTACAGATTCTAGGTCTCATAAATGGTGTATTTGTTGGCAATTTTTAAAATACAACATGCCTTTCAAACCCGTCAGTGTGTTTTGAGGTACAGAGGGTTGAAAAATGGTTACTCAGAAATGTTGTTAATTGATGTTCTGTGGATTAACCTATTAATACACTGACTCATTCTTTAAGCTTTATAAAGAATTCTTGGCTCTTCATTGTCTCCAAGGTGTATTAAACCATCCAGCGAGACCAGTGAAAATCTGTGACCCCTTGTTGTTGTAGACGTCATTCCATGTAAGAGTTAAAAAATATTCTAGGGTTGTGTTAGACTCGTGTGGGTGTGACACGTTTCATCACACTTGTGCAAGTGGTTCGGAGGTTCAATGAGTTACGCAGCAGCAGTGCGTCATATTCAGGCAGACTTTGATTCAGTTTCATTACTGCTGGGGCTGTGAATCTGCCACCTGGATATACTGCTACCCCAGACAGGTTTATGGATGGCACCGCCAAGGCCTCCTGTGTGTATGTGCGTATCCATACATGTGTGAGAGAGAGAGAGGAATAGGTTTTGCGTTGCTGTCCGTAAAGGAGTGCTCAATCACTGTAGCATTAATGGTCTTCCTTTAGGGCACCGTGGATTTTAAGGTGTCACGACAGGCATGAAAGAAGTAGAAGAACTTAGTATCAGACAGTGTGTGTGCTTTCATACATCTTCTGTAATTCTATCTTTCTAAATACACGTTCTCGTTTTTATTAGGCAACAATCCAGTTTCAGTTCCTAGATCACAGAGATTCAGTTCAGTATTTAAGAAAGAGCGTGGGAGTTTTAGGAGGGAATTTTTCATTTCAAGAGAAGAGCAGATTAATGCGAACAGAGGAGGAAGATGTGGGAGAGGCAACATGATTCATTAGGGAGACGATGACTGGAGTTACTTTGTAAAGAGTTCAGACTGTGATGGAGGAGAGACGAGGAGGGGACTCTGCTGCGGGAATACAGAAAAAGTAATGTATCAGGGAAAACCACCAAAGGCTGCCATCAGCTTCCACAGTGCATACATAATTTCATCTCTGCGTATGGGGCTTTGTGGCTGTCAGGGAGCATGTGTACCAGGATGCAGCTACGTGTGAATTTGCTTGTGTCCAGGGTTTCGCAGACCGTGCTTTTCCTGCGTGCTGAGCTTGCATTGATTGCCGCATGGTAGACGCTGAGGCATTCGGTGGCAGGCCTGAGATAAGTTGTACCAATTGATAGGATGTCAGTTTTGCAGCAGTCTCCATGGATTTGCTGGTTACTGTAAAGGCAAGGAGACAGGAGCAGTGACAAATGGATGAGGGAATAGAAAAACAAGCCACGGAAAAGTTGGTGAAAACAGCGAGGAAAGAGAAGTCAAACCTTTAAAGAGGCTGTGATAAAAGAGCAGTGATGGCTCCTTCTGCAACTGCCTAATAAGTGCAGAGATCTCTTCATGAGTGCACCACTTCTTCTCATCAGCTGTAAGATAAGTTTAAAGCCCCAGTGTGGAGTCTCTGTCTGTATTTTGACATCCTGTTAGGAGCCAGACGGTACAGTTTATGTCTCGCTCCGGCATCTTCAGCTACCCAGGGATTCCCTCAGTAGGAATGAATGTCAGCAATGTAGAGAGGATGGTAGTTTGTTTAATCTAGTGGGTACAGCTGTTGCTATGAGGAGATACTGTATAATATAAATGTGTGTTTGCTGTGTGTTTAGTTTTGCATGTGAGCTCTGTTTTTGTACACTGCGGTGCCCAGATGTCCTCCCTTCTCAGTGGAAAGTGGAACAAGTGACCACGTTGTGACTCATTTTTCAGACGTCATAAGAATGAGGCAAAGTTACTGTAATTTAACATGACAATGAAGGTTCAAATGAGGTTGGGGTGGTTTAAAAAGACTTATGTAACGGTGGTACAAAGTGAACTGGCCGGCGTTTAGGCTCATGAATTAAAGTCTTTGAGTTAAAAGGCAAAACAAGAACTCAAGTCTGAGCAGAACTACAATGCTGCTGTTATAATGGGACACATGGAACTGGTTTGGCCTTTGCTGGCTCTCAAGCTTCACAGTGTTTTGTGATAAATAGAATTCTGCTGCTGATGAATTCCAGGCTTCACCAACATAGCAATATTTAAATTAACACACAAATCATTCTGCTCTTAAATCAGGATTCACAGCTATAATAATTTGAGTTCACCAACCCTTGACAGGCTGAGTCAAAAGTTTAATTGTGCACACTGATGGCATATTTAAATGCTGACTCACAGCCGCTCCCTCAGAAAGACACACAAAGTTCAATATTTCAGGAGGAATCTGCTGAATTTCTGGTGTGATAACTGGCGCAGACACATGGACTTGCTGCTTGCTGCTCATTGTGTTTCCAAAATGGATGCGCCTGGTGTCTCAGTGTTTGTGGGAGTAAGTCAATAAGTTTCACTGAGATGGAGTTTGGCTTTGTTGTATGTCTGAACCAATTGTTTGAAGTGAATGAAAGTATCTGAAAGGAAATGACAGGCATTTTTGGAAATGAGCTTATTTGCTTTCTTTCTTTCTTACTTTCCTTTTTTCTCTAATATCTGTTCAGCAAATAGAAAGGTACAGCCAGTAGCCTCTAAATCTTACCAATTAACATTTTATCTAAGCTAATAACCAGCTGAGGACCGGAGTCTTACACTAGGTTGACAGATGTGAGCAGTATTGATCTTTTCATTTAATTCTTGGCAAGATCAGGCATATTTCCCAAAATGTCCAACATTCGACTGCTTGTGACCAACTTAATGAAGTCCACTGTGTCCATTAGTGGTGCAAGACAACAGCTGTTTCAGTTGCTGTCACTGCCCGCAGGTGGCTGGGATACCGCTTCGGACAAGCTGATCTCAGATGAAAGGCGTGCACACACACGTGCACGCTCTTAGGCTACACACTCATGAATGAGCAGAGAAACAGGACTGACTGTCAGGCTATTAGTCCTCATCCTCTGAGGCCTTGTGGGTCACTGTTTGTCCTCGATTGACCTTCTGAGACACACACAAGCAACTGCACACATGCAGTAAATGCTGTTGTTTCCAGCGCTGCATGGCAATCTGTGTTTCTGCTAAACAGAGGTTCATATTTACATATACTGCTTTGGATTCTGTCGAGAGCCTGACATGATTTGTGTGGAAAAGCCCAAAGAAAATTTCTGGTCTGTTGTCAGACGGCGGTTCAGTATGAGTGAGTGGTTCCTCAGCAGCTTCCTCTCCTCCCTGTGTGTGAGCTGGTGTGTGTGTGTGTGTGTGTGTGTGTGTGTGTGTGTGTGTGTATGAGACTTCAAAGCCTGTGTTCCCAGTCAGAGCTTTCTGGGCAGTTTTAAATGAAACACAGCGTGTGAGACAGACAGTGTCCTACTCTCATGCAATACTACACACTACCAGACACACACACCTCCCTCACAAGGTTTCTGGTGACTGGAGCTTGTTAGTAGTACAGCAGGAGAAGCCAGATGAAGCCAGCCCACACACCAGGTGCACAATGTGTCTGTCTGCCTTATCTCACGCTTTTCCACTTTTTGACAAAGCTTTCAGTGTAGTTTCTGCTTGTAACTAGTCAGTTTCTTTTTGTCTCACATTCACAAACTTTCTTGCTGAACTTGTCTCAATCCAAAATATTTATTTCTCTCGGTCCTTCCTCCTCATCCCTTCTGTTCTATTGTTTCTGTTAAATGTTTGATAATCGATTGATTGTTTAGGTAATTTGAAGTTCTAAAAAGAATTCCTCCGTTTCACATAATACAAAGACTTTTTGTTTGACAAATAAATCGTCAGTGCAAAAAGTGACTGCCACTATTTTCTGACATTTTATAGATCAAATAATTATTCTCTGAAACGCAAAACCTGCCAGTGAGTTTGAAAGGCATGTTATCTTTTGAAAATCACCAAAATTACACCATTTATCAAAGCCAGGAAGTGGAACAATGGTTGAATTTTCAACTTTCAAAAGGTTTTTGAACTAATCATGTGTGACTTTCAGTTTTATCTGGAAAAATAACCAAATATAAGCTTAAAGTCTGGATATTATATCAAAATCATTTTATGTGTCTGATTTTAAAAATTGCCCCCCAAAAAAAGCCATTGGCAGTAACCAGATTTGGTAAAAACACAAAATATTCGGCACTCCTTGGTGCAACTGAGAAGCCATTAGTGACTCAGCTGCGACCTGCAGTCACTTGTCAAAAATCCAGGGACTTTTCAGCTGAACTGAAGGCTGTGTGTGCACAGAGGATATAGGAGACAAGCATGGAAACAATCAGTAGCATGTAAACACATTTTTTTTTGGTTTGTAACATCTGTGAGTACCTGGAAAGATGTTGCACATGTTGATTTCAGCTTTTGAAAACTAGTAATCAAATAAATTCTACTTTTGTTTTGATTTATGGCATTATAAGTTTTAATTTATGAATTTTTAACTTTTTAATTTTTGAGTTCTACTTCTAGCCATGGCTGTGTTGTTTCCATAGAGGTGGATGCCTTTGTATTACAGTCAGAAATGAGCCTGATGTGACAGGAGCAAAAAGGAAACTGCTCGGGGTTCAGAGGGTTACACCATTAGTCAAAAACATACTGACAGATTAATAATTCATGAAAATAATTGTTTCTTGCAGCCCTAAATCATACCATCACCTGCACTTTGTATTGATTTGTGCGTGTGTGTGTGTCTTTGTGTGTGTGTGGCACTGTGTGAGCTGCTGTCCACTCCATACCTGTCTAACCCAGCTGAAAGTACATATAAAGGCAGGAGGGGATGAGTGCAGTCTAGTTGCAGAAGAAGAGCAAGATGGAGGGAGGGAGGGAAAGTAAACAACAGATGGCAGAAGCATGTTGCCTCTATTCGCAGCAGCAGACGCTGTGCCAGCCCACCACCAGCCTCTTGCGAGGTTACTACGCAACGGTGACCGTGACGACACGTGGTCATAGGTCAAGTGCCTCCTTGATGACAGCCCATAATGCCAGATTGTCATCCACATGCTGTGCCAGACTGGGCCAGCTGAGACGCACATACAAACATGCTGAGAGTCTGTACAGTGTTAAATAGTGTTTTCTTTGGCTGAAGTTTGGCAGGGACGAGTCTGGAACCTTCCATGCGGCGTCCACCCTTAACCCACCTGCCAGCCGTGATGACACACACTGAGGCAGCTGTCTGTGGTGTGTGTTTGTGTGTGTGTGCCCGAGCACTGAACCCTCTCATGCTGAGGAGCGAACTGAGCAGTGGCACACATTCGTTGGCATCGCTGCCAGCTGCCGTGACTTTATTCACAGCAAGAAAAACGAGAGAGGGAGAGAAAATGTGGAAAATGGTCCAAATGAGACTTGTATTTATATGAAGGCTATTTTTTCTGAGGACTAGTTGAGTTTTTAGACCTTGAGACTGAGGACACTTTGGTAAAGTGAGGACATGTTAAGGTGAGAGTTAAGGCTTGGTTTTAGGGTCCAGGTTTGAATTAGGTTGAAGATAAGAGTCAAGAGTCATGCCCTCACAGAGATGACCATACAAGCATGTGTGTGCGCGTGTATTTATAAAAGCCCATAGAAATTTCACACAATATTACACCATGACCTCAGCCTGATGTCATGTGGTGGCTGAGGTGGTTCAGTGGAAATACTTGTGCTTGTGTCATCAGTCTTTGCTTAAGAAAAAAGACAATGCGCATCACATTTTAGATAAATACAAACGTTGTTTTTTCTAAAGCTGCACTTTATGAGGTATTTTCAGCTCAACATTATCGGCTTTACAGGCTTGAAGACATTGAGACAATAAACTGAATAGAGATGCATCAACAAAGCGTACCTAAAAATACTGCTTTGTAAGCAGCAGAATCAGGATTGACCTTCTGTAGCTACCTTTTATGCTTCGAATATTTGTCTGAGCAGTGCAGTGCTGACACATAAATAACATGTGCATCACTCCTATTGAAGTGTGAGACACACTTACCAGAAGTGTACACATAAAAAATGAGTGCTTTGTGGCTTATGACGCGGTGAAGTAAACACAAGCAACCAGACATCTAGAGAGTTGTGTCATCAACTTCCCCGACTGCCCGAGGTGTGACTGAGTCTTTTCCTGTGAATAGGAAGTGCCAGCTGCTGTTCCTGGAAGAGATCTTGTACGTCAGTTGCATTGCACAGAACTGTCTATACATGTGTGAGATCATCTTTATAGTGGATTCATGTGTTAAACAGTAAGACTAGGTGAGCAAATTAAACTATATTTTTTGACTTAAAAACAAATATACCACACTTAGATTTTGTATATTCTTGTATATTTTTATAATTTTCTTTCCATATTTGTAAAATAAACTAGAATATTACAAGAAGATTTTTCTTAATCACTTGAAAATCAACATAAATAGAACAGAAATACGCAGATTATAACCTGTTCTTTGTAAGTGTCACCAAATAGACCAGAGATGAAACTGACTAAAAACTAAACTAAAACTGTAACACCCACACTGGAAACTTAGACATTACACTGAAAATGACATTGTTGAAATGGAAACTACACTCTAAAGCTATAACCACAATATTAAATGTGGTTATTACTCACTAGGGTTTGTGTTTGCAGTGTACTTGAACATTTAGGTGAATGACAGAACACAAGCCGCCTGCTGCTGTTACATATCACCATGAACTATATCATCTAACCACAGTGTATGAGGACTAACGTAAGTCAAAGCTGACTTTTTCAACTCTGTTACACAGAGGATTGGAGATAAATTATTACCTGGTCTTGTGGTTTCTCTTCTGTTGATATTTTTGCAGACTCAGGCGATACTCATTAAAATTACATTACCTAGATGAGAAAGTGCCAGGTTGCACAACTGGGGAGTGTTTGGAGGGTTACATGCATGCATTGGTATTGGCACATGAATTGGTTGGGAGGATGCAGGATGAGTCAGAGGAAATGTATGTGTATTTGTGCCAGTGTGTGTGTATATGCTTGTTCATCCTGTTCATTGTTTATTCTCATGAAAACAAAGCCACACAAAATCTGTGAAACAAGGAGTATTGCCAACTCTTGCCATCCGCGTGCTTCTCTTTCAGTTACTCTTTTTTTCCTCTTCTTTGTCTGTCGTCTCCGTTTGTTTCTCTTGTACTTTCTATGTGTGACTGAGGTTTGAGTAAAACTAGTTGTGAATTATGGTTAAAGGGATTAATACCAAAGTTTTTAATCTTTTTTTTTCTCTTGTTTTTGTCTCAACAGGACCGGCAGCAGCTCTTGTCTTTATGGAGACATTTGTGGCATGAAACCAGATCACATACATCTGTCATTCATCACCTCCTCCTCCTCCTTCATCTCCCTCCATCACTCTCCAGTTAGGAACTCTCACCTCGTCTTCACTGCATTGATGAGGTAACGTTGAGCTCCGCGAAGCGCAGAACCCACCTGCACAAACGCCACCTTCCCCCCTTTCCTTCCCCTTCCTTCTGTCAACCCATCCATCGTAGCCATGGGCCAGAAGATATCTGGCGGCATAAAATCGGTTGATGGTCGCGGGGAAACTGGTGGCTCACCGTCCTATCGGCCCACGGCTCATCGTCGGCAGCACCCAGAGCTGAGGGGACCCGATTTCTCCAAACCTCCCAGACTGGATCTCCTACTGGACATGCCTTGTGCTGGACTGGAGACCCAGCTACGGCACGCATGGAACCCAGATGACCGCTCGCTCAACATCTTTATCAAAGAGGAAGATAAGATGACGTTTCACCGCCACCCGGTCGCTCAGAGCACGGACTGCATCCGGGGGCAGGTCGGATACACTCGGGGTCTCCATGTGTGGAAGATCCACTGGCCTTCCAGGCAGCGAGGCACCCATGCTGTGGTTGGGGTGGCGACCTCTGAGGCTCCTTTACATTCTGTTGGGTACACAGCGTTAGTGGGGTCAGACTGTGAGTCCTGGGGCTGGGATCTGGGACGAAATAGGCTCTACCATGACAGTAAGAACCGGGCCCACAGCTCGCTGCCTTCTTACCCTTGTTTCCTGGAGCCGGAGGAGTCGTTCACCTTGCCGGACTCTCTGCTAGTGATACTGGACATGGACGAGGGGACACTAAGCTTTATGGTGGATGGACAGTATCTAGGAGTGGCATTTAGAGGGCTGAAAGGAAAGAAGCTGTATCCCATCGTCAGCGCTGTGTGGGGACATTGTGAGATATCCATGAAGTACATCAACGGCTTGGATCGTAAGTATCACATTTTTGTTTTGATATTTCACAGTATTGGTTGTGTCTTTAAATATAAGGTAAAGAAGGGACAAGATTTTCTTCTTTTGATGGAAATCTTTCAAGAAGTGGCTGTTAAAACGACCAGTGTGAAGGATTTAGTGGCATGTAGCAGTTAAGCTGCAGGATGCAGCCAACTTTCCTGCTTATTTCAAGTGCGTAGGAGAACCTACAGTGGCTGTACTTTAACGTAAAAATCCAAAAGACCCTCTCTAGAGCCAGAGTTTGGTTGGTCCATTCTGTGTAACTCTAGAAACATAGTGGCACAACATGGTGGGCTCGGTGGAGGAGGACCTGTTTCCTGTGTAGATATGAAGGGCTTACTTGTGGTCTCTGTTGATTATACACAAACAAAACCATAAATATGAATACCATATTTCACTTCTGCTAATAGATTTCCCTTTAATACAAGAATAGGAACCAACATGTCTGATCTGGTTGTGACACTCGACCTCACTTGTGGTAAGACTTTCAATATGTTGTGCAACTGTGTAAATTCAGAGATTGTACATTTGACACACTATCTTTGGAGGCAAACGGGGTGAAAGTTTGTGTACAGCAGCAAGACATAAAACCAACACTGATTATTGTGTACACTAGGCTAGAGTCTCTACAGGGAAAGTTGACTTGGTAAAGAAAGGTTTAACTGCTCATTTCATAGTGTTTTTTAAATAGAAATCTTCTCTATACCAATGCCGTCTTTTAAGCCAGACAGGACAGTGAATTTGAGTTATTTGCTTGGCTCAGTTGTTGACAGAAATAGAAGCTGTATTCTCCTGAACGGTTAAAGATTGATAATGGACATTTGCAGACCGTTATAAAAGGAGAAGATCTTGCCTTATGGCTGACCTCTGCATTCAATTAAGTACTTTATAGTAACTCATAAACTGAGTTACTAAATGTAAAGTTCATTCTTTTTTTATTTCTCTATTCTGTGTTGGAGCTTTGCCCAGACTCCTTTCTTTGAATATTACTGAGAAGCTGTTCAGCTTTGCTACCTGGGACATGCTGAAGGTTATTTTCTCATATGCAGTCTTCCTGCAGGTGTTAAAGCTGTTGTATTAAAGCTGTTTCGCTGTTGTAGAGCACTTTGATCTACACTAAATACGTCCTGATTGTTGCAACCCTTCATGTTGCTGATGAACTGTATCATGAGGTTTTTGTGTGAAATTTCCCTGCATTTTTTTGTGGCAAAGCAGGAGATGAGTTGGGGGAAAAAGCAGTTTAAATGCTTTTCTGCATTTTTTAGGTGAAGTTATGTGAATAAGGCTTGTTTTTGCTCTCCGGAGACTCCTGCTGTGTGTCTGCATGTGCGTGTTATGAGAGAGGAGAGAGTTCTTCCTCCCATTGCAGTCTAAACAGTGACGCTTTGAACAGCTTGTTTAAAGCTCGCTTAGACACACATCACGGACACTTACACAGATGGACACACACCTGCCAGGAAGGGAAAGTGTGTGTTATGAAAACATGCTTATGATCTGACTGGCTGTCTTCCTCTCTGTTAGTTTGCAGAACCCCACGGGTCTTATTTGATATCACAACAGGGTGTGTGTTACGGTGGCAGAAAGCTGAGAGAAAAGCCATCCTTCTCTGTAGTTTGTTACGTCTGATTTCTCTTTCCCCAATCATCTCAAATTTCCTCAGAAGTTCTCTGCTCTCAAAGGACACCATGGCATCAAGAGCCTGTTTTCTACCCTTAAAAAACAGGTCACAAGCCTCATCCCACTTTTAAATTGGCTGTTTCTCTTAAAATTGGAGCTGGCCAGTATGAATCAGATTGAAAACAAAAACAGTTTACTTAAAAACAGTTTTTAGAATTTCTCTTATCTTCCGGTTTGAGCCCTGCCTGAATGCATGTGTGATGTCTGTTAATCTCCCACTCTCAGGATTAGTTCAAAGTACATAGTTTGGCTGCTCAAAGCACCTCACCTCAGCTATTTTCCATTTATGGAGCCACCTGCTGGATTTCACGGTGACTGTGTACGACGGGCCATCGAGGAGAATATGGAGAATATCGAGTCTGTTCAAAGCCACTCGCCTCTGCAAGCTTATAGACTTCATGCTGTGAAATGAGGTTTGACTGTAGCAAATGTGCAAAGCTTAATGCAGGGAGGAGAGTGAAGGTTGAAAGGCTCATCCTGATGGGCAACCGGGGATGTGAGACAGACACAGAGACGGCAAGAAATAAAAATAAAAAACCCCCACATATTTCTGGGAACAAACTGAATTAAAAAGACTAAAGGTTTGGTCACACCAGAAAGTGGTACAGTAAAATTATTTAACTCCAAACAACTGGTATATTCAAGCTTTAAAACAGTTGTCTCCTGTTAGAAATCATTCTAAACAGGTATTTTCCTATACAGTAACGCATTCAAAAGCTCACAAACAAAGTACATAAAATCACATTTGTGTGTGTGTGTGTGTGTGTGTGTGTGTGTGTGTGTGTGTGTGTGTGTGTGTGTGTGTGTGTGTGTGTGTGAGACAAAGGCTTTATTGAGCGAGGCCTTAGGTAGGGGAAATCCACTTGGACCACCAAATCTAAACCAATACTTTTGGTTTCACATTCCACTCAAACGTTCACTGCTGAGAGGTCTTTTCGGGTTATTAGCGGTCCAGTTGTTGCTCTGAATCTGCAACAAAGACTGTGGTGAGAGTAATATCTCAAGATTTCAGTCAGAGGTGAAGTAAATAGCCCCAAGCGGCTCTCTTTGATGCAGAGTGGGCAAACAGGGTGTGATTACAGTGTGTGTGGCAGCTGTGCTCCGTATCAGTTTTGGATTGAATCGGCTTGTCTGCCCCGCAGATGACTCGAATAGCGAGAATGAAGTCATGATTGCTGTCTGCCTGCTTGCGTATGAGTGTGTGTGTGAATGGCAAACCATGACTATGTGGTCAGCTGAAGAGCAGACATTGTATCACATTTGGCTGTTGTCGTTTTTTTGTGGTGACTGCTTAGTGCATCTTGTGTGCAAGAGAGTGCAACGTATAAATCTGTTCTGCGTGTTTATGAGTGTGTGTGTGTTTGGCCGTGAAAAAATCCTCCGGGTTCCTCGGTAATGACTTTGTCTAACAGGCCTTCCTATGAGAAGCGACTATTGGATTGTTTGTGAGTTATTGTTGTAAGGAGAAACAACATGACTGCAGGGTATTAAAAAGAGATTTATAGACGTGCCGTCTCTTCGTCACACTGTTTGTTTTTCTCATCACCCCGGCTCAGACCTCCGTTGCACCACGATCATCATTTTTGTTCCACCTTAGATCGTTGCGCCCATTCCTACAGTAACACAACGCACACAAGGGTAGCCCCACTTCAGGCTCATGGTAGTTTTTGTCAGATCGCACAAGGCAATCAGGGCCAAATAAGTACGTGTAATAAGCACTAATGCAAATAAATGCTGAGAGAGGTTCAAACTACATTATCCTGCAAATGTGATATAAATTATTCATCCTTCCAGCGCTTTTACTTCAAAGGATTTCTCTTCTTCCATCTTCATGTGAACTGATCTCTCTTTGCCAGATAGAGTTTAACTCGCTTAATTGAAGCTACATCACATAAACTACATGTGTAACTAATTTATTTTGTTACCTTGAAGCGGGCTCCTCTGTCTCTGCTTCCTAATGTATGTGTGAATTTCTCTCTCGCACACATAGTTATGTCCTGTCTCTATAATTGTACCAATTAGCGGTGCTTTGATTCGCTACAATGGGAGCTGTCTTAGCTTCACCCCTGATATGTGCCACTTTCTCTCTCTCTCTTTTCTTCCTCTCTTTGTACTCTAGCACACATCACACCAGACTCCATTGCAAAATGTGGCAATTTAACATTGCCTTTCTTATCAGCTAATATACAAGCCACCCAGAGTATAATTCCTTTTTTGAATAATTAGACACCACTGCCGGGCACATATCACTGTTATCAGGTGAAAACCTTGCAAATCCAATTTCAGGGATGGGCTTTAACTTCAGTTACATAATCAGTTTCTTTTCTGTTAGTGAAGCCAGTGTCAGTGTAGGTTTTTTGTTACTTCCTGAAAAGTTTCTCATCCAACAGCTGTGATATGATTCACCAGCATAAACCCATTTCAGACACTTTTACTGACCAGATGACAGGACCAGTCATTATTGCCTCAGAGACTGTGAGGGAAGCAAAGAGAGGAGAAAACACAGTGGAACAGGGAAGTTAAAAATAAGAAAAGGCAAGTAAGACAGATGAGGAGGAAAGTGACAGAATGGAAGAAAAACTGTCGGAGAGGGATTCAGTAATAGCAGGATAAGATCTACAAGTAGGAACATACTGAAGTTTCATCAGGAGAAGGATGGAAGCAGAATACAAAGGCAGCTTAGAGGGAGTGTTTGAACAATAAGCACAGAAAGTAGAGAGCTCGTGGAGCCGTGCAGTGGTGTGGGATGATGATGTGAATGAGGCAGCATGACTGACATTCATCTGATCAGCTTCCTGTTGACCAAAAAAAAAAAGTCAAGATATTTAAAAACATGCACATCTCTGTACCATTCCTTTATGTCTGTGTGAAAAATGGCAAACACACATAAAACCATAAAACCGCCGGACCTCCAACTCCGCAGAAAGAAATGTGGGATTTGCAGCATGCAGACAGAAATACTAACACTGTGTTTTCTCTGGCAGGGATTAATTAATACTTCATAGTTAAAATCACAACTGCAGGCTTATTCAGGCGTCACATTCCTGCGGATCTGTCAACGAGAAGTGACCCACTTTTTCTTTTTTTTCCTCCTGTAAGCCGGCCTGACTCCCTGACCTGCCTCCCTCTCCCCTACTGTTTAGTCTGCATCACATGAGCTTACACACTGCAGGTCAGACCTAAACCAGCTGCTGCTGTTGCTGCTGCTGCTGCATGGAGCCGCCAGTTCACCATAACTACAGAACAGGGATCCATTGGTGTCGAGCTTGTTTACACGAGGGCACCCTGCGGTACAAAGAGAGTCTGCTTTGTGTCAGTAGAAAAGCCTCAGTTTAGTTTGAGTCATCTGAGGCTGAATCTAATATAAAATTACTTTCTGTGTTGGCTCTCACTGACATAATAAATCAGTTTAACAGCGCCTTTAAAAAATACTCCTCTCTTCCAGATTTGTCATAATGATCATTGTAGTTTTTGTTCTTCATAGGAACTTGGACTAAAGCGATGCCTCACAAAAGATCACAAGAAAACTAATTCTCAGTTGCCCCTTTGTGATGTTAAGTCATGCAGAAAATTTCAGTTTTATCCGCCGAGGTTTTACAGATTTTCATCTGTCAGACTTCTGGCGGCACTGTAATACAATGAAGGTTTTGATAGTTAGGTTGGTAAAAACAGTGAAATATACAATTTGAAAACAGAACAGCAGTTGTCCTTCTAGTAAACAACTCTGTTAGTACTTACTATTGAAATACTACTGTGAAACTGTCCACAGGGAGCGCTTGTGAACTCTTGTAGCTCTGTAGTATTCAGGTGGATATCTAGATATAGACGGCGGTTACAATAAGTAAGACAATGTTTTTTGCTTTGTTGATTTGTGCCCTTAATTTTCATTATTCCATTACAGATATGTTCATCATTATCTAAATCCTAGGAGGAGTGACTCAGGTTCCTAGCGGAAGCCTGGCACCAAGCTAATGCTCAGAGTTTTACACTAACTGCTGGCTGCGTGATATGTGGGTCAGTGGGTTAGTGCTTTAGCTTAACTTAGCCGCTAGCCTCAGGCATAATGGCTTGTACTTTGCTTTTTTATGCCTCCCTGATTTGTCTCCCTCTGCTTTTTACTGTCACATGTGCATGCTCATCTGTCTTCGGTTGCTATTTTTTTCCTCTTTCTTGTGCGATTGCCCTGAAGTGTTGGTTCTCGTGCACATGTAGACAAGAAGCTTCACATTGTAGCCCATTGACTATACAGATACACAAAGAAGAGTTTATGTTTTGTGTTTTCCTAATATGACCCAAGCCTGATTTTGAGTCCTTTCAACATGCATTTTTAATGCACTTACCGCTTTAAATGCAAAATAGAGAGCGTTTGTGTTTGCAATAGCACTATAAATTACACTATGAATTAGTGGCTAATGTAGAGTGCTTATGCAGTTACTTAATAGCAGAACATTTTAGTGGGAGCTACATCAACAAGTATTCAGCTCACATTTAATGCCCTTGTTGGCTGGATTTCTCCGAGTTCTGTGACTTAACTCTTCTTGACAAAACCAAACAGCAAAACAAGATTAAATGACAGAGAAAAAGTTCAGATGTAGATTTGAAAGGGCCTCATGTTTTCCTCTTCATCCCTGGCGTTGAGATCTAAACACCCTCAGCTCCAGCAGGGAACAGTGGTGTCATGTCAATGTGCTCATAATCAAATATTTAACAGTAGAGATGAAAGAACGAAAGGGGGGGAAAAGGAGCGGAGAAATACATAAAAAATATAACAAGGCAGAGAAAGAGAAGAATGGAAGAAGAGTAGGGAAACTGGTAACATGTAAGAGAGCAAAGGCAAACAGAGTAGCGTGTATGAAACAGAATGCCTGAAAAGTGAAGATAGTGATTTTCATGCACTCTAAAGCTCTCAGGAAAGATGCCTGCTGACAAAAAGAGGGTACTTATGAAGGAGCAAGAGGGAGTAAGGAGGAAAAGAGGCCCAAATGGAGTGAAAAGATAAATAAACCCAAATATACTGACAATGAGACAGAGGCAGCAGTGAGATGTGGGAATAATCACCGATCAGAGTGGCAGCTTGAATGAAGAGTGGCAGAGACCGGCTGATAAAAGGCAAAAGATGGAAAGGAGAGACGTTAGAGACGAAGAGGACGAGAGCTGTTACGAGTAAGCGAGGGGCAAATTGAAAGTCATGTCAAGCCACCGGTGTCAGTTCAATGGAGGTCGCATAAACTGATAAATGATGGAGGAATGAAAGAGGAGGGCAGCGCAGAAACTGGGTGCTAATGAAGGGCTGCAGGGCAAAACTTTGAGTAGTAAAGGTAAGAGGGCTGGAATACAAATTGGTATTTTAGACACATTCAAATGCTTGTATTGCATACTAAGATGTGTATTATTTTTGAACTTATAAAAGTAAACACTTGGTTACAAAAAAGATGAATTAAATGTAGAAATTTAATAGAAAAGAATTGTCAGAATCATGACATGAATAAAATGGTCAAAAAAGAAGATACAGTGTATTGACGGCAATCAATATCAGTTTTATTGCTGCTTGATATAAAAATAGAATTTGCACGGTTCTAATTTTCCATCCCTAATCAACAAGTGAGGTGGGTGTGTTTTTAAAAAAACTTTATTTACATGACTTGGATCTTCTTGTCATGAAAGCTAAACATATGCAGCAAAATGAGCGAGGAACAGGAGAGCAACACTGGAAAAGAAGATTTGGTTGGAACAAATAAAATCAGGCTGCACAGTTAATGGAATATTAATCATGATGGTGATTTTGGCTAATCGACTAATATCGACTGTCATCCGCTTATAGAAAACAGCCATGTAGATAAAATGGTTTTAGCATGGGTAAATCTGTCATTAGCACACCTTATTTCACTCTTTTCAAAGTAACTTTTCGTCACACACATGTCTAAGTCTGCAGTAACTGAGTGGGGAGACTAGAAGCTTCTCTGTGCACAGCTGCCTACCACAGCCTGCATGAGAGTCATTAAGGAAACCTGGTAAATTGTAGTGTCAATTGATGAGCAAATGTGCAGTAAGTGAGGTGTTTTGGTACAGTTATATTATAAGAACCGTATTTAACCTTATTACATATACAACGAATACATCATTGGAATAATTAGGATTCATCGGCTCTGGACCAGCTGACTGATGTGGCCGTCTCTAAATCCTTGTCTTTAGCATGGATCAAAATGCAGTAATCCATCATCTTCAGCCAAATAACAGTAACTTCAAGGTTAGTTTAATACAGCTGTTTCATTCAAGAGCTCCAGAGAAAAACTGGAGTAACCTTCTCTGAGCTTAAGATAGTCGGCCTAAAATAGATAATGACCTTATCGGGGCAACCGGTTCTTATTCTTCTGGACCTGCTGTCAAGTGGTTCCTATGTCAGAGTCAGTCATACACCTTTAATTGACAGTCTGATGTCTTCAGTCGGCCTTTCAGGTACAATGCTGACCTCATTCAGCTCCTGAACTTTAGATCGGTTTCTCAGATCGCATTTTAACCAAGTTCTGAACTGCTTAAGCAAATCAGCCGCAGTGCAAATTAATTATCTAAATGCAAAACCAAATTGACTTAAGTTGTTTTTTAGATGGTTTCTGATAATCCTTCATTTAACAGAGTCTTGACTTAACTAAGCCAATTTCCTAACGACTAGAGTCATTGCAGTACTACAGAAATGTGTTGTGAATCTCCAGTTGATGGTGTAGCTACTGACAGTTTTCTGGTTTCAGGTTTTTCTTTTTTGCTTGTATTTTTTTAAAAGTGTTTTTATTCATTAATTCCAGCACATTAATGGGCTTCTATTGAGCCGAGCACCCTGAGGCCAGAATCATGTACTCCTGCTTTCACTGATGAGCACTCTAACAGGTGCTTGACATTAATTTACTTTCACTTAACGCAGGACATAATGTCAATAACAAATGAATAAGCATTTTTAGATTAACACAGGACCGAGGTTTAATTTTCAATCTGCCCAGGAGACCAGTGGCATTGTTGTTGATTACAGTAATTCACAGATATTGTTGTCTCTATAGCAACTTGACTGCTAACACCGTCACCTGAATTGAAGATATTAAAAGCTGGATTCTGAAGGTGTTTGTACAATTCAATTACAGTAAATATAGAACTTTATTACTGGTTTCCCCCTTCTTCACTCATGAACTAGTCGGCCTATTTTCAATCTAAACATTAAATAAATGAGTTATGGATTATAGCAGCCTGTGGTTGATGAGCAGAGTTCATCCTTGCACATGTGCTGCAAATTTTTATGTGGTTGTTTTATGTATTTTTCTGCTTTGTAAAACATTTCAGTGTTGTGTCTTCCTCATACAGTATGTTTAATGCTGTTTATGGAACAATTTCACTCCACATTAGCTTAATTTAAATCCCAGTAACAAAAAATGTTACCTCTGTCAGAGATTATTGTTTGGTGGAACATTGCCTCGCAAACATCGTTATGCTTTATATTGTATGCAGAATAACCACTGTTTAGTTTTGTTGTGTGCAGTAGCTCTATCAAGTTTCATCTTCATTACATTACAAAAGCACAATAAGGCATATTTGTGTGTGTGTAATGTGGTTAGTGTGACCAGTTACAGCGGCTGCATTTTCTCTCACTGTTTGTGTGCATTTTGAGGAGAAACATTAAAGAGCCCATAATATGGATAATTACAGGCTTATAATTTTACTTTCGGGTTATTCTATAGTTGGTTTACACATTTTTATGTTGAAAAAGCTACTTATCTTATACTGTACAATGCATGCAGCACTCGTTTTTGGGACTGTCTCTTTAAGGTCCCCCTCCCAAAAAGTCCAGTTAACTCTCTTTGGTCAGCTGGAGTGACAAAAGCAAAACAACACTAGAGATGTACTGTCACCCCAAAACTTTGAGTTTATAATCACGCACTATGAGGAAGATGCTCATTGTAGCTACCAGGCAGGTGATATGCAAATGTGTTACATGATGATGTAAATAAGTAACGGAAGAAAAGCCTGGACTTGAAACGAGGTGTTTCCGGCAGGTATGGAGCAGTGTTTTCTGTGAGAGAATAACTCACATTGATGCGGATTTCGGGCATTGTAAGTTTGCAGACTTTTTACTTGCACACAAAAGCAGCTTTATAACACACTGAAGCAAAGTAAAACACTCAAAAAGAATGATGTGGAACATTTTACCTTTAGACAACATTCATACATTCCTTACAAGTACAGAGCTCACTGGATGGACTTGATATGTGTAGCATGTTCACTTGTTTCTCAGCGCCAACCTGCTAGGACTCTCCAAGGAGTCCATGTGCAACACAAAATCTTCTGTTTGTTTTCTGCCAGCTAACAAACAGATAGTGCCAGGCATGCTAGCTGATTTACCAACTGTCAAGTGATTTATTATTATTCTTTTTTTACCCTAAATTTAGGAGCGTTGAATTAAACATGAGAACTTCAGAAACACACCCACGGGAAAAATTGCAAGTGTTTCTACATTGCATCTTTTTTTTAGCTGACATTATAATTTCCATTAGCTTCTGTATGTAAGACATTATGATTCACATTTACATAATTGTGCAAAACCTGGACCACACATAGACTCTAAAGTATGGATAGATGGAGGTAGATGGAGGATAGAAAGCAGTAAACGGGCAGAGGAAATGACAGAGGAGAATGAAGGGATAAAATGAACTAAAGGGGCACAGTGGGAGAAGAACACAGAGGAAAACGCATGAAATCATGAATGCTGGTGCTTCCCAGGGAGTAGTCACATACCTGAGGGAGCTGACATGTTAACATCTTCCTACTGTACTGTGTGCGATAAAAGCCCTGCCATTAGTTGCAATGGTTTTGTGTAAAACAGAAATGGCTCTGGCGCTGAGAGAAGATGAGAGACAGAATGAACTACTGCCGAAAGAAAACCACAGTGATTTCACACCTGATTATCTCCCCATTTATCACGGCTCTCTGTCAGGACCGATCCATTCCCCCTCATCTGTTCCATCCTGCGTGTCTGTGTGTATTGTACAGACCTATTTACTGTATTAGAGCTTTACCCCTGTGTCACCGTTTACAACCACGTCAGTCTTTGTAGGACTCATTTAACTGCAATTAACTCAGAGAAATCTCCTCTTAACAGCAACAAAACACCTCTTGTTGGACCTGTTTTGCTTTGCAGTTACTTATGCAGTGCAACACCAGCCACCGGAGATACAAAAGAAATTTATGCAAGCAAGAAAAGCTTCGGAGCTGAAATCAGTTTTGAAAGCTCAGCAGTTGCTTTTTACAAACCCATAAATCCCACGTTTAACGCTGCCACAGACAAGACTATGATTGTGAGCCGCACTTTTCCCAGACAGATGAGAGTTTTTTTTATAGAGGTTGAAGTGGGAAAAGACTATTACTTTTAGCTGTTTGATATGCATTGGAAAAATTGTGGGCTGTAGTGTTTTTCATAGGGGATTAATGAATTTAGGAGTTTGGAAAAAGGTTTTGATACTTCAGTGTTTTGTTGACCAGTGATTCGGAACATTATTGTTTTAATCTATTAAATCTTCCACTAACACACACATAGACCCACTTGGACCCATAGGAACAGCGTTAATAACAAGGCGATCCAATCACTCTCCGATTTTCTAATGAATGAGAGCAAGATAATCCTCCCCAATTTTCGGCTCCTTCACTCTTTGTTCAGGAAGCTGTAGGCTCGGCCTCTAATCAACGCTTCAATTTGGCCTTCTGACATTACCAATTTACTGACCGACTGGATTCCTCTGCATGCTCTCGTGGATTGAATCCTATATAAAGGTCTCTCAGCCCTCTCTCTCTTCTCTCACTGGCATTCTTCTCCCCGGCGAATGAAACTCACCCGATTTATTCAACTATTCATCAGTTCATTCACTCCACTTATTTGTGTGGCACTGCTGAATTGGATGTGTATTTTCAGTTTCGTCAGTGAGCGCTGTGTTGCTGCAGTAGAAGCCAGCGGTTGAGTTTAAGGTACCTGAAGGCAGTGAGAGCTTGTAGTCTGTTAAAGTCACTATGTCTCTGTTAGACATTTTCCAACAGTTGTGTCTCTTGCATCATATCAAGAGGAACTGACGTCTGTCTATGAGCTCGCTCCGAATCGTATCCATCTGTTCCTGTTAAAAGCGAGTTGTTTCCATGACAAAGCCTGTTTTAATGTGTCCTGTTTGCATCTTGTGAGAATGAAGTCATGACTTCAGTCAGGTGAAGGGGTTCGCATTAGTGTTCAGGAATGCTGTCCTTTGCAACAGACGTGATGTAATGGGTTTTGTTTGTGTCCTTGAAAAAACCTTCTTTTAACATTTTTTAATCATGGAAAGTTGACAGAGCTCCCTTGCTCTTATTCAGCAATTTCCTCTTTTGCAGTCATGCAGTTTCCCACCTTCACACATGGGTAGTCCTCTTTTGTTTGCCACTGAGCAGCTTTACTGGAGATGTTGAGGGTGGAGTGCAGTCCTCAGAGTTGTCTCATTCTCCTCTTACGAAGTGGCACCTTTCGTCTTTTTCCTCTCATAAATCCAGTGTGATTACGCTCACAATAAACCAGTTTACTCACAGAAATGTAAATACATATCTACAGAGAACACATTTACACAAACATATGGTTGCTGTAAAACTGCGTATAGATGCAGCAAGTCCATAATCAGGTTTTTCCCCTTCCCACAACCTTTTTTCAAATAAATTACGCACCTAATCAATCAGGACACTCCCTCCATCCTGCTGCATTGTTGTCACACACACGTGAATGTAAAACGCCCATTAGAAACCTGCTTATGCATGAATTGTGCGTGGCCAAGAAACTGGGGCTGAGGAAATCAGTTTTCTCAATTTTCTTCCCCAGTTGCACAAACCTGGTTTCTTCTATACACAACGCTTACACAATCAGGATATAGCCGAAAGCTGATTGTAACCTGGTTACTTAAGTGCATTTAAGCACAGTTCTCTAAGCTGTTAGCCGCTACCTGCCGCTCAGGACTCTTGACAAGTCTCTCAGACTGATGTTAGTATTCTCATACAGTAAGCAAAATATTGGGAGTGTATGTCAGATTTTTATTTCAGCCCATAGCAGGTTGGTTTGAGCTGTGATGAATCAACAACATATGCTGATGCTACATTAATCTTGTAAACCCAAAGACACCAGGCTGTGACCTGCCCTCTCAATACTTAACTTGTAATATTTAGATAAATGAAGAAAGCCTGTGTGACAGAGCATGCAGCTGGTCCACATTCTTCACTTGCTTTTCTGTGTTTAAAAGCTCAGTAAACAAGCTTTGTGCACACAGTGAAACTAATGTCTACAATTAGTGTCGATTTCACAATGAATATTCACACAACTGCTGTGTGAGGTCGTAACCTTGGAGACCAGCAGAACATATTGGCTGTGCATAAATATCTCTGTCACATTTATCTTAAGAAGCTTCTTCAGAGAAATGTCTGTTCTAGTCATTTGTTCTCTTACAGTAGTACATGAGAATGATTCACAGTTGAGTTATACAACCAATAATGTGACATATGTTGCCTTAAACCGTATATGTATATATATTAAGATATGTTTCAAATATTTTTATTAGAAGCAAAGAACAAAACAAGTGTGCAGGCCAGACAAGACTTATGCTTCATTTTTGTTTTACAGTGCTCCATAGAAGCCAACAAAAATAACTAAAAACAAACAGTCAGTAAGTTAAATGAATGGATGAGTGTAAGATGAAACAAACAAATTAAATGAAAAACAAAGTGAAATTAAGAATAAACAACAACAAATAACACAAATAAATAAATAAATAAATGTCAATCCGTTATAATTCAAAGTGATCTTGCTGCCTTAAAAACAAAATACCAACACAAAAATCCCAAACCCTCCCCACACCTCCCTTCCCTGACTGCTAAATTAAATATCCCCCAGATAGGAGAGT
>OMNN01040388.1:0-25547 GCA_900302755.1 Chromis chromis | reverse complement strand
GCAGTGTAGGCAAATAAATAGGTGTTTTGGTGAGGGGCGGTGATGGCTGGCATTAGGGGTGTGACACTGGGACGCCAGTGTTCACGGGTCTAGCCTCCTGGAGGTGTCGTGGGACTAACTAGACGAAACACCGTTGAAGGGAGGTTCCCACCTGATGACCCCAGAGACATGATAGCAATCACCGCTCATTGGTTTGCATAGAGAAAGCTGCAAGTGTAGTGTTAAAGCTCTTTACTGAGTCTGTATTCTGGAGCACAGTTTACTGTGTTTGCTCTGAATACAGGAGCATTTTTTTTGTACTTGTTCCTTCGACTGCAAGCCAAGTTTCCCATTTGGAACAACAACATGACTGACCTAACACCTATAACAGTCACAGCATTTCATACCTGATCACAATGCACTGGTCCTTTTTGGCATCCATCATGGTGGTATATGAGAGATTAGCAATGGCAAAAAGATGACTGCAACACAACAAAACATTTGTAATTAAAAAACACACTCATTAGTTATGTGTGCATGTCAGCTGTGTGTGTGAAGAAGAGAAGTGGTGGTGAAATCCATAACCAAACTCTCCCTTGGCAACCAACCAATAGCAGTGTAATAGGAGCCTGTTACTAACACCTGAGAGTGCTGGCATTTTACACCTTTACTTACCACCATATTGTATCTCCGAACACAGCTTACGACACATGTAGACAGATGTAACAACAGTACAATCACACACAAGCACACACAGTCAGTTAGAGAGTTATACTAATCTTCTCTAGGCAGAACTACAAAGTACTCAGAGAGCTCATAGTTCTACTTAAGCTGCACAATTCTCTAAATGTGTTATTTTAATGAGACCAAATCTTTAGAAGTTTTTAATCAGCATCTGGCCATTCTTCTGTGAACGCACTCAGTAAGATCATAATGAGTTACATATAGCAGATGCGTCCATTAAAGTGTCTTCAGCAGTCTATGAAAACTGAAAACAGCTTATGTCTTAATGTTTATATTCTTTCTGCCAACACATTTTTAGATATTCTTCTTATCAACAGATGGACAAACAAACCAGACTGAAAACACTACTTTCTTGTTGAGTGTAAGAAAGATCAAACAGGTCTCACACACACACACACAGACACACACTCCCAGGGCTTACGGAGGGTTGTCAGTCAGACCGTGACCTTCATACTGGAGCACCATATCTGTGCCGTAAATGTTGAGCAACTTGTACGGGTTCACAGACACAAGGATGCTGCCAATGTAGGTCTGAGTGGAAGGAAGGACGAGAAGGACAGAAAATTAATGGATACAGTGGGTAGGGTTGGTGACATTTCATGGTATTAGTTATTCAATTTGCATATTAGAAATGAAGCATACGTATACAAGTTCCTGGTCGTAGCGTTTCTTCAGGTTCATCAGAACTGTGGTCTCATTCAGCTCACTGAAATTAAACAGAGAGGAAATTAAAACGCATGTACTGAGCACATATTGCCAAACTGGAGCAGCATTCCCACATTCTCTTTGACATCCAGTATTAATTACTTTCCAAAGGCAATCATGATCTTTCTGATTTCTTAAAAGCTGCTGTTGAAGTGACACAAATATCTAATGCAAGTGTTCCCTCGGGTCGTGAAGTGATGATAGTTTGACACAGATCTGCAAGAGTGCCGCATTTTCATAAAATACTCATACTTAACCGACATAATGATAGTGTTTTCCTTCTGAACTCCACCAATTTTTAAAGACTTTCAAAGCCTGCAGGCACACTGGGACACACGCAGCAAATTGCTGCTTGAAGAAAGTGCCATGAAATGAACTGTGCTGCTCTGTGCCGGAGCAACAAAATGCTTGTAAGGGTGTGACATGAGTGAATGAGCAGTGAGGCTGTTTGCTAATACTGGATTATGCTTACGGGAGTTGTGTCATGTCCTCCATTCCCTCCGCCCAGCGTTTAACCCTGTGGCTTGTTGTAGGCATGCTTAAAATAGAGAAGATCTGGACACAAACACATAATGGCATATAATTACTCCAACACTGTCGAGTAGCATTGCCAAAGCTTGAGGCATATTGTCAACACTTGATGCAGAGCTGTTGTAAAATATGCAGATTCTCTTGTTTGTGAACTCTACAGGAAAATAATTTTGTGGGCCATTCAGCTTGCAGGCATCACGGTTATTGCTCACACATCGTCTATATTGCACTCTTCCAATATTCCAATTTATTGTCCACCAACAGTCACAAATTAATAATTTGTCAAAGAGATCATAAATCCTCCTACAAATGGGTCATACCTTGTCATACCAGCTTTGACCTGGTACTGCCTCTCTGTCAGGAGTCCAGTCTGGGTCCTGAGGCTGTCCGTCCACAACTCGAGGTGACGGTGAATATCCTTCTAACACCCCATCTTCTCTGTACATGGACCACTTAGACAAATTCTGGACCGTCCCATGTGGCAAAACCCTCTCAGCTGCCCAAACATCCTCCCCTCCTTCCCCTCCTCCTCGGGCATTCCTTGCCCAGTGGCCTGAGCGTGGCCCATATGGAGGAATCACAGCATAGCGATTGTCCTCACCCTGCAGTCCTGTTGGCACTGAGTATGAGGCATAACGAAGGTGCTGGTTTTGGATGGCGTCAGCAAGTCTTGGGTTGTGGAACTGACGCGTGAGAAGAGACTTATCAGGCAGCCTGTGAACAGTAAATAGTTCTCACACAGTTGTACTACATCGGAAAATTATGACGCTGAAATAGCTCTACGTAATTTTGTCATTGTAATTGAAATAGCAATGCATGTGCCTTTTCCACAGGAACTTTCATATGTGATCAAGAATCTTTGAGAACCTCTGGAACTAAATTTGCCAAGCATTAGCTCAGTGACTAACACCCCAGACCTTGGCATGGGAGATCAGTGGTTCAAATCCTGGTCAGGGCGCAGGTATCCAGTGAGGACCCTTAGGCAAGTTCCTTAATGCTGCCCCCTCAACCTACCAATGTACGTCACTTTGGATAAAAGCGTCTGCTAAGTAAAATTGTAAATTTACATTTTAATTGGAGGAACTGGGGACAGAGTTGAATCAAATTAAAAAATGTCCATTAACACAAATGCAACATATTCATAATTAACTAACCATTAAACCGAGCAGTACAATTTCATCTTTAAAAACTGCACAAAGTCACAAAGTAACCTTTCTCTCTTTTTGTCAACATGGAGGACATAATTATCTTGTTAAAAAACAAAACACTATAGGTTATTTGTGTAACCCTGGTTCTCAGAGTAGCATGAATGAGATGTCTCACAATGGGATACGCCCCCTGTGTGCTATCACGCAGCATCATTCAAAATAAGCACCTCTTCTCGCTTCGCCCTGCAAGAAGGGCTGTCTGGTGAGACATCTCACTGATGCTACTCTGAGAACCAGGGTTTTGCAAGTAACCCATAGTTCTCAATCCTACCATTTGTTTTGATGTCTCACTGTGGGATATGGAAACTTCTGTATTGCCAGACATGCTTATCTCAAACAACCACCAACACTCAAGAAGTGGCCCTCTGCTCTAAGGGGGCCCAGCATTCAGTACTACATAAGCCAGGCTCGGAGCAGAGACGTCCAGCTTATGAAAGCAGAAAAAAATGAGAGGTGAAGACCAGCTTGCTGCTGCACAAATCTCCTGGATTGAAACCCCTTTACTTAGGGCCCAGGAATCAGCCAGGCCATGTGTGGAATGAGCCCACAGGCCCTTAAAGGGGCGGTGGAGAAAATGCCATAAGATCAATGGGAGAGCATGAGCCGAACTCCTTGGGCACGAAAGCAAGGTGGGGTTTCAACCACACCCTGGGATGCCCAGGAGCAAACTGAGTGCATGAGGAGTTCACTGAGAGCGCAAGAATATCACTAAAATGCTTGGCAGAGACCAAAGCCAGCAGCAGTTCTGTCTTCAGAGACAGGTGCTTCAAGCTAACCTCCTTCAGTGGTTCAAAAGGAGAGCCCATTCAAAACTGTTGCCAAGTCCAAGTCCCATGGGGGTGCCAAGTCCCATGGGGGAAACAGGCAGCAGCATGCGAGCCCCTTTTATGAAACTGCAAACCAAAGGATGCTGGCTGGCCATCTTTCTTTCCCAAATTCAAAAGTCCAAAGTCCCAAATGGTATGCTATGACAGCAGCCAGATACACCTTAATTGTGGAGAAGGCCTTTTGTTTGTCAGGAATGACAAAATTAGACCAACAGGGAACTGAAAGGAGATGTGTCCTCTACTCTGACACAACTCCTCAAACACCCTCCACTTACAGTCATAAAGAGATCGAGTGGTGGATGCTCAAGCGCTCTGAATAGTGTTAATCACACTCTGAGCCCTGTAGTATTTAAATTACAACACTCACAGGCCAGGCCCATAGGGCCAGGCGCACCGGGTGTGAGTGGAATACTGCTCCCCTCGTCTGGGACAGCATATCCCTGTGCAGGGGAAGCTGCCATGGCTGTCCTGATAGGAGCACATATATCTCCGCCAGCCAGTGCATGGCCGACCAGTGCAGAGCCATAATGTGACTGATCAATGTTCAGCCGGAATGCAGCGCGTTTGCACATGGACTGCATACCCATGCCGACGGAGGGGGAAGCAGGTGCGCCTCCATCATCATCCCTGAGGGCAGCCACAGCGCCTGGTATGGCAACCTGAGCGGAGGGGATGAGGACATCGTCCTCACTCTCATCCTCCTTGGATGTGAGGAGCTCCAAGGTGTCCTTGTCGTCATTCTCATAATCTAACCGCCGTACATCTTCCACAAGTGGAGCTGGCGTGGCTGGGTCTAGCTGGGAGCCCCAGCTGGTGCTAGCGCGCGGTCCGGTGTCCACAGTCCCGTCCTTGCCCGTGGACAAGCAGGAGTCCTGGCCCGACAAGCATGCTAGACGTCGTCGGAGACTCTTCATGGTGAAACGGGAGCAGTGCCTGCATGGACAGGGGGCTTCGATGGCCAGTCAGGCATGTTGCAGCCCGAGGCAAGATGAGCAGACCTGGTGTGAGTTGCAGCTTGATATTTTGTTGCCACTGGTATGAGAAGCATGGGCGTCCATCTTGATTAGCTGGCGTGCTGAACAAGAGGCACCGTGAATTAGCTGGCATGCTAATTATCGAAAACGGTGTTAGCTGGTGTGTTAAGCCATATAAAAGGCCTCACTGTGGTGTGGTTAGGCGGTTGACACTTCAGGCTATGGTTGAAGGCTGGGTGGTTGCAGGTGTGGCAGCTAGCGTTCGACGACGGAGTAGTAGCCAAGGTAGCTCCAATCTGTGAACAGTTAAGCTAGCTAGCGCGTAAAAAGTTGAGATATGCCACTCAAAGGGAGAAAAGGTGTTTGAATGATGCTGCGTGGTAGCGCAGGCTACTTAAGGGCAGGTGGCTCCACCTGAAGCAGGCGTCACGATCACCAGCCAATCAGAATTGGCGTAATGAGATGAATGCTTCTAAGGCATACGCAGGGAGCATATCCCATAGTGAGACATCGAAACAAATGCTATGAATGAGAACTTTGTCTTTGGACAAAAGCGACCGGGAGTTTAATATTTACACTCAGTGTGAGCACCACATGGTTGTCAGTCATTGACTTGCAGAGTGTAAGAAGAGAAGCCGCAGGTTGTGGCCGCCCTAGAAGGCTGATTAACACTCAAATTGTAGCTCAACCTGTAGTGTGAGTTAACACATTGTACATTTTTAATGAGATTGGCACAGTGCCTGCCCAGCTTTCAAGGCTAACCCTGGTAGCATGCTATGGCTGATGACCAACATCTGGTCCACTACTATGCTGTTTAGGGTAAAACTCTTAGTCAACAGTTTTCATTCCCGGAGCAGAAGTATATTGACATAAATACTATATATCTCTCATATTCAAATTTTTTGGCTCACAGGGCATGCCAAACTGAGGAGATTTCATACCGAACTGACTATTGCGTACAAGATGGCTCAGGATGAATACATGTACTGTTACAACACTGGTGAACATTAATCAATAGTCAAATTTCTGCTTTAAGATGCAGTGGATCGTCTATAGTCCTTTGGAGACAAACAATCTGGTTTTGTTTGTTGAGTTTAGTTTGTTTTTCATTCTACATTGATAAAACGTTAATGTTCAGCTAGCAGCTTGATTTCTTAACAGGTAATTCTGTGCAATCCCTGGAACAGCCTGTTAGGTAATTTGTCCTAGTTTCCATTAATAGTGTAGTTTCCTACCTGTAATGGGCACCACGTAATTCCTCCCTCTGCAGCGCGGCGGCAAGGTTGGGAGGGGTGGGTTTAGGCACACCTGACAGTACAGAGTTGTCTGACAGATGATAGAGACCTGCAGAACGAAGTGCCTGGTTTTGCCTTAGAGCAGCAGCTAGGTTTGGAGATGATGGCTTCTGGCCAGGAATAACCAGGGAACCATCAGGAAGCTGATATGTTGCATGACGAAGGTTCTCATTCAGAAGAGCCTAGAAATGGCAGGCAGAAGAAAGACACCAAGTAATTATACAAGACTATATTCAATATAATTCACTAAAATGTGCAAACTACTATTGTATGGTTCACTTGTCTGTAATGGCTGGAATGCTATGTTTGACTTTAGACAAAAATGGGGACCCAGTTACTGAAAACAGAGAAAATAAAGCAAAAAAGATACTGCAGTAAAGTTAAACTATAGTACAGATACACACTTTAGACAGGTCAGGGCCAATTGGTTTCCGTGGGTCAATGATGATGGTTCCATCCGGCAGGGTGAGGGACACACCCTTTAGATAGGGATTCTGCAGGGCAGCTGCCAGGTTAGGGGTCTTTGGTTTCCTCGGGTCCACGATAATAGTTCCATCTGGGAGGGTGTATGAAGCTAGTTTCAAGGCTGGGTTGTTGAGAGCCTAAGGATTACAACAGCTGGTTTCAGTTAAGGGCACCCTGAGACATTATTAAACCAGTGCAATTTAATTAGCCCCTAGTGAATAAAGCAGCAACCTAGGTTACTAACTGTGATTAGCAAAACTAGAGCTATGTCAACATGTGGAGACTTTTTTCAAATGCCCAAATATGTGCCTATGTACACAAGCCCTATTACATGAGGGAGGGAGAGAGGAAGATAACACACACACAGTTCTGAATCCATAGCTAACCTTAGCAAGGTTTGGTGATACAGGAACATTGGGGTCTTGAACGCCCTCTGGAAGTGTAAAGGAGGCACTCCGCAGTGCAGAGTTTTGAAGGGCACTGGACAGGTTTGGAGAGACAGGCTTCCGTGGATCAATGATGATAGTGCCATCCGGCAGGGTGTAAGATGCACTTTTGAGGTAAGGGTTTTGAAGCGCTGCTGTAAGGTTTGGAGACTTTTGTTTTTTAGGGTCAATCACAATGGTCCCATCAGGGAGAGAGTAGGACGCTTCACGCAAGTGTGGATTGTTTAGGGCCTTAGCCAGGTTTGGGGAAATGGGTTGCTGAATGAGCAGACATAACAAAGTGAGAAAAATATTCATTAGTTTTAACTAATACATGGTTAACAATGGTAACATTACAGAGAGGAAGGGATTACAGCAATGAGAGGTAAATTCAATTAAAGTAAAGACTGTGAGTCATGGGTTACTTGCTGTCTAGGATCTATAATGGTGCCATCAGGAAGAGTATATGTAGCAGACTTGAGGTCCTGGTTTTGAAGAGCTCTGGAAAGGTTGGGAGACATTGGCTTCTGGGGTACACGAGGGTCCTATGTGGGCAGGGTTAGAGAGTCATATCATTATTGTAATAATACAGTTTTTATTGTTGTAGACAAACATACATGGGAAAGCAATGATGGCACACTCCTTTTATACTGACCCTAATAACTGATCCATCAGGCAGGGTATATGAGGCTCCACGGACTTGTTGGTTTTGCAATGCACTGCCAAGCAAAGGGGAGGAACGTGGATCTGCATAAGGTGATACCAAGGTTCCATCTGGCAACCTGTATGATGCCTGCATTAACTGTGAGTTTTGCAGGGCACTTCCTAACATTGGTGAAGAGGGTGGTTGGGGTCCATATGGGGACCGTCTAAGTTGCATAGGTGTCTGAAAAGATGCTTGGCGAAGGTTTGAACTCTGCTGAAGAGCACTGTGGAGCTGAGGCCCAGCTGGTGCATAAGGGTTACGACGTTGCATCATAGGGGATCTCAAAGTTGAGACACTTTGCAAGCCAGATCGGTTTTGTAGCGCATCGTGGAGCAGTGGTGCCGGGCCAGGCTCAGAGATATAATCATATGGAGTAACAACAGTTGGTCCATATGGTGAACGGAACTGTGTCTGATAAGAAGCCATGCCTGTTAGTGCCTGACCATGTTTCATAGCTCTAGAGAGCATTGGAGTAGAAGGTACAGATTGGGCATATGGTGACTGAGGTCTCTGAAGATGAGACACATAGGATGCGTCTCTTATTGCTTGGTTTTGCAGAGCACCAGATAGCATTGGAGAAGAGGGGGGCATAGGCTGTTCATAAAGTGACATTGGCCTTTGTAAAGGAGAAGCATAGGATGCATCTCGTATAGCCCGATTCTGCAGAGCCCCAGACAGTGCGGGAGACGAAGGAGCCATAGGTTGCTCATAAGGGGACATTGGTCTCTGCAGTGAGGGAACATAGGATGCATCCCGAATTACCTGGTTTTGCATTGCACGAGACAGTGAAGGGGATGAGGGAACATAAGGGTCTACTAATTCAGTAGACATGTCATCTATGCCTACCATTTGGGCTGCCCTTGGTCCAAGGGCGGAAGAGAAAGACGCCTGTCGGATAACCTGGTTCTGTAAAGCACCAGATAGCATGGGAGAAGAGGGAGCAACAAACTGTTGCGATTGCCCAGTGTAAGGATCAGCATAGGGTCCAGACATATAAGCTTCTTGTTTATAAGTAGGTGGATGGACAGCACGAGGGGGCAGGCGGGGGGAGGACTGACGAGAATGTCGAGGAGAGAGGCGTGGGGATGCAGGATGTGGCATGTGTTTAAGAGAGAGTTGTGGGGAGGCAGGAGGCATCCTTCTTATGGACTGCTGGGCCATGAGGGGGCGTCCTCGAGCTATGGGGCGCGGGGGAAGTCGTCCAGATTCTCTCCTCCCCAGGGGAGCACGGTGGACCATGTGAGGTGAGTGGAAAGGAGAGGAGAGAAGGGAGGAGTCCACTGTAAGAACAGAAGACCTATTGCTCCTTATAGAGGAGGCACGGAATGGGCGCACATTCTGGGTGGGTGGAGGCACTGGACGCCCTCGGAGACCCATAGGAGAGGGCCTTACAGTGCCTAAAGGAACATTTCCACCCATCCTAGGCCTGGCCAATGGTGTAGGATCCCTGAGCAGCCGAGTTGAACGTCGAGAAAGGGTAGGAGATGATTGGACAGGCCTGGGCCCTGCAGGGGATAAACTACGGCGAGATAGGGAGGGAGAGGGAGATGGTCTTCTACTGAGCTGTGGAGAGTGAGAGAGAGATGCATGACCAGGGGAGAGGGGAGGGGAGGGTGACCTATGCATCTTTCTTCCTACGAATGGGCTGCGGGCAGGAATGGGTGATGGTGGGGGACTTTGCCTCCTCATGGAAGCACGGGGTGATGGAGGTGGAGAGCGTTGTCTCATTGATGCTCTTGGTGAGCGTGGAGGACTATGTTGAATCATAGAGGCACGTGGAGAACGGGCGGGTGAGGGTCCTCGAGCCAGGGGAGAAGGTGATCTTTGTGGTTGCATTCTGCGACGAGTAAGTGGGGATGCCATAGGGGAGGAAGGAGGTGACATCCGTCTTGATATAACAGATGGTGGTCTTTGGGCATTAATGAACCCACTCCTCATGGATGGTTGTGGGGAGGGGCTGCGTCTCCGAGCTAGCATAGGAGAGGATATCGGGGAGGCCATTGCAGAAGGATGGCGTTGCATCTGTGGGGAGGACATGATGACAGAACGGCGGGATGGAGTCGGAGAGGGTTGCAGGCGCCGTCCCGGAAGGGGGGACATGCCTGCTTGCTTAATAATCATGGCAGTTGGAGTAGGGATGGATGGTGGTCCATAACCCTGCTGCGACATCATCATTGGGTCTGTCATCATCTGCTGCTGATAAAAACACAATAATGTACGATAAATGTAAAATAGAAAAAGCTAAGAAGCTTAAGGATGCAGTTATTGTCTACTAGTGATAGTGGAATACTATTGTTTACCTAACTATTTTAATAAACCCATTTATTTAATTTATTACACACTGGTCATAAATAAACAGTATTAGGTTAGAGAAATACTTACTAGTTGACTAGCCAAGAATTGTTTTTTCAAACATCTGTAGAAGTTGCAACTTCTCCATTGCCAAATACTGTACAACTACGCTCCCCAGGCCAACTGAAACTCATAAAGTTCCTCATAGTGACAATCTGTTACACCTGGCTAGCAGTTGGGTTCTGCAGTGAGCTGGATGTCAGTTGTGTTGTATCAAAAATGAATTTAAATAAGTGTCACAGGTATTAAACCACTACTGTATTCTCCAACCTTTTCTTTCCTGTCAAGATACAGATACAGTGAGTGGTTGAGGAGAAACGTACAAATACAAAGTTTAATGATAAGATGGTTTTAAAAGATAGCTTGGACATCTTCTAATCTGCAAGAATATCCACTGATTATTCCTACTTAACAGTATATTCTAGAAATGTTTTAGTTACTTCAGCACTACTATCATTAACTGTGTTGTATTATAGTTTCAGATTTCATTACTTGAGAGCTACCAATGTTAAGCAAGATTTTCTTTGTTGTTAGAGATACAGTGTCTTTCCACATTGGTTGGCATTTCTTAAAACAAGGTGTGTAATTCACTCCAGCTCTGAAGAGTATGGTTACACAGAATTAATGACACAGCACAGCTAGAATTACCTGTGGTGAAATCAGTTGTGGAGACATCATCTGTTGCTGTGGCAACATCATTTGCTGCGGCATCATCTGCTCTTGTGGTGACATCATTTGCTGTGCCATCATCTGCTCTTGTGGTGACATCATTTGCTGTGCCATCATCTGCTCTTGTGGTGACATCATTTGCTGTGCCATCATCTGCTCTTGTGGTGACATCATTTGCTGGGGCAACATCTGTTGCTGTAGTGACATCATTTGTTGCTGGGGTGTCAAAGTCTGTGATGGCATCATTTGGGGGGACATGCTCTGCTCTTGTAACATCATCTGTTGCTGTGGTGACATCATTTGAGTGGGCATCATCATTGGTTCTTGGGGGGCCAACATAGTTTGCTGAGGAGACATCATCATTTGCTGTTGGGGAGACATCATCATTTGCTGTTGGGGAGACATCATCATTTGTTGTTGCGGTGACATTGCCATTTGCTGCTGTAATGACATCATGCCACCAAGCTGACCTGGTGCAAGAGGAATCTGGTCTTCATACTGGATTTCTGACATATCTTCAAATTCTGGATCAGGTGGCAAAGTAGGGGGAGGAGGCATGGGAACATCTAGACGCTCTTTCCCAAACAGGCGCACCTGAGGTCTAGGAACTCTGAATGTCATGTCCCCTCCCTGAACTCCACCAATATCATCTCCATATTGATCCAACTGGCCTGCATACTGGTCCCCATACAGTCCCTGTGGTTGACCTAGTCCTTGCCCTCCCATGCCAAACATCTGCTGACCTCCTGGTTGGAATCCAACGGTCTGCTGGGAGCTGAAGTCTTGGTAGGGCATGCCAGCATCACTATAGCTAAGTTGATAGTCTGGTGATAATCCCCCTTGCATTCCCATACCTGCTGCATAAGGGTTCTCATAATAACCTTCCTGTCCATTGTCATAGTAACCCATCTGACCCTCTCCGTAGTAAACTGCCTGACCGTTTTCATCATAGTAACCCTGTGCCTGAGGGTCAAGGAATCCATCTACCTCTCCTCCATACATATGGTCCTCACCCATTTGTGCATAATAGTCCAGACTGTCATCACCATACATTGCTTGTTGTTGCTGGTAATCATAGTAATCAGCTTCCTGGTTGTCATAATAGCCCTGGGCAGAGGAGTAAGGGTTATAGTAGTCACCCGTGCCCTCATCATAAACACCACCCTCGTAATATTCCGCATTTGGATCATACAGTCCTTCTTCTTCATAGTAACCCAGGTCCTGATAGTCTGCCCCCCCTGCCCTGTCATCATAGTAATCAAACTGACCCTGGTTCCCATATGCTGCGGCCTCGTCTCCATAACCACCATAACCATCCTCATATCCTCCATACCCTTTCTGGTGGCCTGAATGACCATATCCATACATGTCCTCCCCATGTTCATAACCATCGTTATCGTAACCACGGTGGTAACCTCTGGAGCTGGCTTGTCGGCTGTGTGCTCTACGGCCACCCCAGCCATGTTGTCCTGAATTTCCTCGCATTTTGGTGGACAGGAAGCGCTTGGTCAGCCAATTAGTTGCCGCCGCAACCTTACCCAGTAACGCGCTTCTGTTCTTGAAGTCATCAGGAGGCCCGTCACCATTCTTTTTTCCAAACAAACCTTTGAAGAAGCCCCCTTTCTTCTCATTTGAATCTTTCCCTCCTCCAATCCGAAGCAGCATGTAGGTTGGCTTCTTCCCACCATTTGCTGCTTCCTTCTCTTTCGCCTCTTTCTCCTTTTTTTTCTTTTTGCTGGCCTTAAACCTCATCATGAATCGAGACGTGTTCTTCAGCATAGACTTGCGCCGTTTCTTCTTAGCGAGGCGGTTCTTTCTCTTCCCTAAACCCAAGAACAAACGTGATGTACTTTTCAGCTTCTTCCTGCTGTTTCTGCGCCTCTTGAAGCCAGAAAACTTCATGAACATCCTGGACATGTTCTTCAGACCTTTCTTTGGAATTTCCTTTATTGGAATCTGTGGAGTTTCTTCTTTCTTTTTCTTTTTCTTCTTTGCATCAGCATCAGATTTCCCTCCTTTATGGTCTTTTGATTTTTTTTTGGATTTGCCGTAATCCTCTTCGTCATCGTCATAATCTTCTTCATCTTCATCCTCTTCATCCTCCTCCGAGTCTTCCCCACGTCTAGACTTCCCTCCTTTCTTTCCTTTAGCTCCCTTGCCTCCTCGCCCCTTTCCTCTCCTGTCATCCTCTGAGTCTTCCTCATCCTCTTCATCACTGAAATCTTCATCCTCTTCCTCATCACTCAGGAGCTCCTCCTCTTCTTCCTCAGACTCTACTTTTTTGCCTTTACCTTTGTCTTTTCCTTTCTTTCCATCATCTTTCCCCTTGGATGGCTCCTCCTTTCCCTTCTTTCCCCCTTTATCATCTTTACCCCCTTTCTTATCATCCTTTCCACCTTTCTTATCATCTTTTCCACCTTTCTTATCATCCTTGCTGGCTTTCTTGTCATCTTTTCCTCCCTTCTTGTCATCCTTCCCTTTCTTTTCCTCCTCTTTCTTTTTCTCTGGTTCAGGTTTTCCACCCTTCTTTGCGTCCTTTTTGGCGTCTTTCTTGCCGGGCATTTTGACGAGTGGCTAGGAGCACACCATGCCCTCTCGACCAGATGCAATGCAGTTAACCTTCAAACATACAAACACAGAGTTATTACATATACAGTGTTTCGAAGGCAACGCTAGGATAGGATTTCAAGTGAAACATAAATAAAATTAGATTTTTTACAACAACAAAAAATCTGACCTTTAAAAGATTCCTTGTTTAGATATGCCTGCTCGACTTTGTGCCGGTACTATATGCAGGTTCAGTGTCTGTGTGAGGACACCTGGCCAAAGCGGTTCTACACTGCCCAAATCTGGTCCCCATGAAGACTTCTGTCCAGATAAACATAAATAAATGTGAGCAATTCTTTATCCCCACCACACATACAGACACATGTACATACACACAAACATACAAGCAGTTCACTCTGACATTACATATCACTGCTCCATTCAGGAACAGTACTAAAAAAACATTCACTAAGATCACTAACTAAATGTAACCCATGTCTTAGCACCACAAACTGTCTTAAGCACGTCAGGTACAGTTACTACCTTACCCAGAGATCACAAACCTGTTACTAAATCCCACTTTGCAGCTCCAGAGCCCACTCAGAGTTGTTTGACTGTTAGAGCTCCAACTTTCTAAGCAATGTGTACAGATAACTCAGAAATGTCCAGTTTCTATCCATCAATCTCTAATCTGAGAGTTCTGACCCACATCAAAAGAATACAAAACTCTACCCCTTAACGTCCAGCTCGACAGTGAGCTTTAGGGTCAGTGGGTTTAATGAGTCAGAGCTCCAAGCACCTACAAATCTAAATTTGCCTCTGTATGCATAGCATCAACTGCATGATGAAGCTTAACCTCACAGCAAGCTCTTACAAAAGATATTTTTACTGTGTTGGTTTTACTAATTCCCATCACAGTGTGATCCCTGCAGCATTTGCAGTCTGTAAAACTGAATACAACCATTGAAAACACACAAACAAAATGCGCAGCTGTTTCTGCAGCTCAAGCTCTACCACCTCTATGGTCCAGTCTTTCTCCTGGAATGTGTCACCAAATTCATTCATCAAGACAGCTTTCCATCATAGTCACCTCCACTTCAATGACAAACGGAACAAAAGAGGAAGTGCTGTGTTCGTGGCCTGCAGTCTTCAAAATTTCTTTGCGTCCTGCTCGCAGGTCTCTTCTTTAGCAGTTCAAAAAAGAAGAAGCAAAAAAAAAAACTCTAGGCCAGTGTCTTTAGGTCACAGAGCTTCTTCCTCTGACCTACTCTGTCCTCTGTTGCTCACTACAACACATTCACTCACTCAACACAACACTCTGTTCACACTGCCCTCCTCGGAGTGTGTGACAGCTAGTGTGTGTGTGAGTAAATGTGTGTGTGACGAAGAAAGAGAGAAGGGCAGATGAGTCGCCTGTTGGTGTGTGTGTGTTTGCATGTGCATATGTATGTGTATGTGTGTATGCGTGTGTTTGAAGAGCTCCTTGCGGCGGGTCGTAGAAGGAGTCTTAATTTGTCATCTGGCTCTACAGGTGAAACTCGAGATCTCTGAGCGGCTGAGGGGGCGGGGCATAAATAATACAAAAGGTTGAGAGAGCGAGAGAGAGGAAGAGAAAGAAAGAAAGACAGACAGACATGGGATGCGGAAGATAAGCCTGACTGGCAGTAGGACGTCATCAAACCCACAAATATATGATAATTAACAACCTCAAATTTCTATACTTGTGCACAAGAGAAGTCACGTAGACATACATTAAGGCTGTCTGACCTTAAATTTACTATGCGTTTTTCCAGAGTAACAAATACTGTCAGGTGTGCGTGTGTGTATGAGTGAAGATCAATGAACCACCTTCCGAAGAAATATGATAATCAAACAGCTTCAAAATGAGCAATGCAGGCACCACCAACCTACTTCCACATACGTAACAGCAGGAGAAGGAGCAGAGGCAGGAGAAACACCCACTTGTTAGATACATGACGTCTTCCCTCTAGGTATCAGTGACAGAGGAATGACTCTCACAAACACACATACGCAGCCAGTGAAGGATCAGTAACAGGACTGTGATTATTAGTGCCATCAACCAAATTATTTCTCTTCCAGAGGGAAGGGGTCAGATTGCCAGATCTGTCCTGCAACAGGGTAAAGGTGTTGGGTTGCCAGATCCTGATCTTTTGGTCTTCGTATGTAAGTCTATCTGATCATTACCAACCGGCAGAGAGAGCACATGTAGAGTATGTGTGTGTGTGTGTGCACAGTGTGTTCATAAAGATGTCTTTGAGTGGGTGCACGTGTGCATTAAAAAGACGGAGAGCGCGATGAAAGAGTGTTTTTCCCTGGATTTCCCACGGTTTGTCTCTATGCGTACATGCGCCTTTGAAGGAGAATGAAAAGACCCTATCAAATGTGAAAAGCTCTGAGTTGCAGCCAGTCTCCCTCTTCCCAAAGCAATCGCTGCTGGCAGGTGGTCCTCCATCTTTTGATAGAATTTGTAGAGAAGAGACAACAGAGAGAAACTGGGATACATGCCCGGGAGAAAAAAGCAGACTTATGACAGAGGTGGACTTGATGAGGCTCATCAAAAGCATTCAGGTCCTAAGGGGAAGCAGCAGACCATCTTTGTCACTTTACACACATGCAGGCACACACACAAACACACACACACACACACAGTAATCTGCTGCTATCTAGTGGAGCAGCATTACACCTGCAGCACTCCTTAATAGTTTGGATCAGGTAAGTTTACAGGCCTGGGTGCACAACACAGCAATTACCTAACAATTTTGCAAGGTTTTTCAGGATTAAATAGTCTCATAATGAGTGGCTCAGAGACTCATCAGGCAGTCAAACTCCAGCAGAAACATTTACCTTGCAGGAGAGTAGTAATCAAACGCAAAGGCAAATGGATAGACAGTGCACTGGATGATTGGGCTGTCAGAAAGAGGAGGGAGAATGGGTGGATCCCCCAGAAACCTACCTTTCCTCCGGCACGCCCAACCTCTGGAAGTCCTCACGTTACTGGAGCTCCATAGTCACGTTTCCCCATCCTCTTACTGGTCAAAATAGGAAAATTACAAGAAAGAAAAAATGTAAACAAGCCTCTTTTTACATGTTCTTAATCCTAATCACTCACACAGCCCCACGCTTTTGCTGCTCCGCTGGCCGGGCTCTGAGCAGCAGGGGTCGGCCGGGAGGGAGGGAAAGTGTGCCACCGGGAACGGAGGATGAATATTTAACGACCGCTATTCTTCGGCGGGCCGGCCGGGGGCTTGAGTTCCACACGCTCCGGTGAGAAGTGACGAGCTCCGCGGGTGGGTAGCACTGGTCACACACACACACACACTCATGTATGTAGTGGTAAATAAAACGAGGTATGTGCACTTTAACCACACTAAAACAATCATTATTAAAAAAAAAGTATTAATTAAGTTAACGTGCGTCTTGTGAGCTCGTGAGTGGTGTAGCCTAGCTTAACCCAGCAGCTAGCTAAAAACTAGTTAGCTCCTTCGAGTGGGGGGAAAAGTTGGTTTAACTTTTTAAGACCTGAGCCTCAAAATGTCCACCCGGTCTTTTTTTTCTTATTTTGATTACAGAAAGGTAAGAAAATGTCCTGTGAGTGCTGGTGCCCATTTTTTTCAGAAGAAACTTTCAATATCTGGCAGTTGTTTACGATTTGCTGCCTATTATAAGAGTTACGGTAGTTTTATGGTAATTTCATCCAGCGGATTCCTGGGGGGGCACGAATGAAATTACCGTAATGACACCATGTTGGCTGTAAAGCGCAACGCCTCAGCTTTCAGAAACCGTTGGATTTTTTTTTCCGATAGCACAAACACACATTTACGGTATTCCAAAGTGCGCTTGCCCAACCGTGTCGCCGACGACGCACCGTAATGACTTGAAGGGTTAACCCGCAGCAGCTACCTGAGGTTCTGCTATTTATTTTGGCTTTTCCCTCATGCGGTTTTGAACACGGTGGGAAAAGTGTGTCAAGAGATGGCTCAAGGGGGTAAATGGAGCATAACAGATGAAGGTGAGCGTTACAATATTAAAGTACCATGAGCGTCTCCACATGAGCAGTCCTTCCGCTGCCCGCCAGATGGACCCGGCTGACAACAAACAAACCGCGGAGAGCCTCAAACTGCTGCATCTCCACTGGATTCACTTATAACCCAGACGACCTTGCCGTCTCCCCCACATGACCGGCTGGCCGCTCGAATCAAAAAACAGGTTTTGGCTTTGATATTAAACCTACTGTGGCGAGCCACGATGCAAGAGCTCGGTCGGTTTGGAGGAAAACAAGCCTTGGGCAACGTGGGAGCTATTTATAGCGCTGTTCCTGAAAACGCACTTACATACTGTATAGACTTGAACCAATAAGCAAATTTGTGCGATTTTTTTGATTGCATGTTTGCATATAGTACAGCTGTCTTCGAGCAGTCAGCAGCCAAACACCCACAGCCAGTCCTGGTCAGTGCACTCAGCTGTGCAGCCTGTCATCCTGTTTTTTTTTTCTTTCTTCCTTCCTCAACCAAATCCAGAGCACTGCTTTCATCTTGTGCCCAGTAAACAGCACTTTTCTCCCAACTACTAGTCATCGAAGCAGTTGTCTGAATAGAAGAACTTCATTTTAGTAGCACTAAGAGTTGGATTAGGTCAGTGGTGCCAAACCTGGGGGTCTGGATAGAAGCAAAAACAAACTTTAGTGGTGGAAATTCTTTATTTTACCGGTTTGCATATTTCATAGTTTGCCCTCTCGTGTGAAGGCTCGTCTCTCATCTATTCCTGTCGGTATCGGGAGGCCAGCTTGACCCTGATGCCTTGGAGTGCTCACAGCAGGTCTTATCTTGTCTCTTGAAGGCCCACACAAATGATTCTGTGGAGGCTTTGGAGTGCCTTGTTAGTGGAACAGTGAGACAAAACCTCGAAAGACGAATGACCCCCACCTCTTTTTGCTCTGCTGGGAGGACTATGAGAGACATGCTTCCCCATAAGATTGAGTGGGATTTGATAGCTTTGGCTCTTGTCTGAGAAAGGCATGAATCCCGTGTGCATACGTATGTTTTATTGGAATAAATAACTCTGGTGGACATCTGGATATTTGCCTTGTACTTCTAATAATTTCAGGACTCTTAGAAATGAACCCTTTAAGTCCCAGTGCGTCATCAGTGACACGTTTGGGCAAGCACACTTTGGACTACCGTAATCATGTCACGGTTTGCGCTATCGGAAAAAATCCAACTGATTCCTGGGGGGGTATGAATGAAATGACGTTGCGCTTTACAGCCTATATAGTATAATTACGGTCATTTCATTCGTACCCCCCCAGGAAGTTCATGAAGCAGCCCCTTTGGAAACAGCGGTGGAACTGAGGATTGTCCTCCTGTACATAGTGTTTCCATTTTATGGCCTGTTTCTGCTCATTTAGAGACAAAGACTCACAATTTTTATTGTAAATAGTTTTCTACTTTTCAAAGTTCAACTTTAACATATAAAAATTTATGCTCAGTTTTCCCACTAAATTACTAAAATTAAATTCCGTTTTTGTGTATTTCTTCATTTTAAACCATCATTAGTCTGATAATAGGCAGTAGATTGTAAATAACTGCCAGATATGGAAAGTTTCTTCTGAAAAAATGGGCACAAGCACTCACAGGACATTTTCTGACCCTTTTGTAGTCAAGATAAGAAAAAAAAGAACCAGGTGGACATTTTGAGGCTCAGGTCTTAAAGGGTTAATTGTATATGTAACCTGTGAGGAGGGGTTGCAAATAGACATTCTCTTACTAAAAAATTAAAAGTACGAACACTACGAACCACCGGATTTGATAACAGAATAGCAGAGTGGATAGCACCCTCTCTCTCTGTGGGTCTGTAGTGATTTGAGAGAGCTACAGGGTAGCAACACCTTTGGGCATCGGTGATATTTCTATTCTCTCTGGAACAAAACCTTACTTGAATTATTTTGCTGTTTTGAAGGCGTTGCAACGAGTACTTGCTGCTGAGAATGCAGCTCCCCTGACAGCAGCTCGCTTGGGGCTCTGAAACAGTAAATATCTATAATGCCTGACATCGTTCCAGGGCCCCACTAGAGTTATCAGTCAGGGAAAGTAATAGTGTCACCCTACAGGTACAAGCTGCCTTTTTGGAATAACATATTGAGCAAAAACCCGGTTACAGGATGGTGATGGTGCTTCAGCAGGAAAAATGTTGCAACAGGCGTGAGGATAGATGCTCTGCCATGTGAGGAGAGAAACATGAGGTATTTCTAGAATGAACAGTTGAAGTGTGAACAGATGAAAAACAAAAATGCAAATATAATGTGTGAAAGTGAAGACACAATAAATAGCCCAGGCTTACAGCTGCTGGGTTTGAAACGGATGCGGTCGTGAGTGTTCCCGCTACTAGGCACTGCTGGCCGGACAGCAGGCAGCAGATCAGTGAGCCGATCGCCGACATTAGTTTTCCTCCTGAAGGAGTCGGCTGAGTCCGGAGCAGGAACAGCTGCTCCGAGACACCCAGTCTCTGCTGCGGGTCAGAGGGTGGCTGTAAAAGCTCCCACCGGGACGGAGGGACCTGTGCATGTTTGTGTGCAAGTGAGCAAGGGACAGAAGAGATAAATCCATAGATAGGTGGAGAGAGAGGGAATGAAATAGAGAGGTGGAAAGAGAAAAGCAGCAGGGAGCACACAATACGTTCATATCCACTTACTGGAGGCTCCACCTGGATAGGCCGGATAGTGGAGGATAGCGAGGCTGCTGGAGTAGTGAGGGCCCTGCTGTGTGGCCATCAGTTTCAAATCATCCCTGCTGCTGCTGCTGCTGCTGAAGAGTCCTTGAGTCACATGTTGAACCCCTTCCTGTTCAGAGACACACCTGACTGCCGTTGCACTCCAAAACCACAGTGAATTTGATCCTGCCACTCACGAAAAAATCCTGCTTCTGTGCATCTATACCGGCCGAACATGGATCATACCTGCAGAATATCCACTCCCACTTCATGATGGATGGAGGGAGTGTGACTGTTCGGTGTTTGTGTGTGTGTGTGTGTGTGAGGGATAGGGGGATAGTTAACAATGACAAATAGTCCCGAACAGGATGAGAATATGCATTTTTGGAGTACTGGATAGAATGTCATTGGAATGTGTGGCAGTAGATTTTGTTTACGGACTTGCGTGATGAATTACGGAAGCCTCGCAGCAGCGAAATGTTAAATCTTTGTAGCAGGGAAGGTCACTCAAAGCTTTAAAGTTCTGTAAAGAGCAACACAGGACAGAGGGACATGCTTGCCTCAGGCTTTCATTTTAGCCAACTTAGAATTTTTATTTCTCTCAGCTCTTTCAGAGCAGCATCTTAAACTGTCAAAAGTCTGAATCTTTGCTCTCGATAATTTCCTGTAAGTTAAAGCATGTCAAATCTTTGTGCTGTACTCACTGGAAATTCTTGACTTAGGAATGAACTCGTTTTTTATTTTTATTGTTAGGATTTATGTGTTAAAATCTGTCCCAGGAACATTATGTGTCAATATGACCCTGATCACTCAAGCGTCTGAAGTAGCTCATTTCATCATGTCCTCGTAGTTTCAATCGTAGCATCTGGACTTGGTTGAGTTAGCTCGAAGCTGTTTTTTGGGGCGGCTGTGGCTCAGGTGGTAAAGCGGGTTGTCCACTGATGGCAAGGTTGGCGGTTCGATCCCCGGTCCCCTCCCCACATGCCGAAGTGTCCTTGGGCAAGACACTGAACCTGAAGTTGCTCCCAATGGCAGATTAGTGCCTTGCATGGAAGTCTGTCGCCATTGGTGTGTGAATGTGTGTGTGAATGCGAAACACATTGTAAAGCGCTTTGGATAAAAGCGCTATAAAAGTGCAGACCATTTACCATTTACCATGTTTCACCTCTCATCCAAGAGGCTTCATCAGTTCTAAACTGACTGGTTGGGAGTTCCAGATTTTATTCAGGAGCCATTAACACTATTGAAACTCCAGTCTGCTGGGTGTGTGTTGTCCCTCCCTCTTTATGCGAGTCGTTAGGCCATTCCCTCTCACAATGGGGTTCGTTAGGGACCCTTGTGGCCAGGTTTGAACGGTGCCAATGAGGGTCGTTAGCGTAAAACCGTTAAACTGAGCTTAAAGACCAAAATACTTACTACACGGTGCCTCTATTGGAAAATAAGACTATAAAAACGCTTCGACTCTCTAAAATCACTGGAAGGGTTTGACAGACCTTTTAATGTCACCTGTACTAAACATACTGAACTACCTCATACAGAACTTATAACGATAGGCTCATTAGAATATACAGTACATGTGTAAATATGAATATGTTAAAATGGAAATACACTTGACAAAAATGAATGCGAAACATTTTCACTGCATGTAGCTTAACGGTATATGCACTAAAATATTTAGTATCACATAAAACATTTAAACGTATGCTCACCACTGTTGTTAATTCATTGTAATATACAAGAACTTTATTAAGTAATCAATATCTAATTATGTAACAGATGGTGTGACTCATCTGTAACTACTTAATTAAAGTAATGTTTTGTCACAATATGCCCACAAGGAGAAATGAGAAATGATCCTGCAAGTGTGAAGTTGAATATAAACACAACATCTCTGGTCGGGCTCCTGTCGCAGACCATTATTGCATGTCTCACCCCTCTCATTGTTTCTAGACACATGATTCTCATTCTCATGCTTTAATTCAAAGCAGTAGCTTATTAAAGTGCTGTGGGCTCTGGGGAATAAATGAATAAGTCATTTTGTCTTGACATTGAGCTTCAGGAACCTGCAGCAAAATCAAAGGAGAAGAGGCTACATTGAACGTAGCTGTGGGGGATGTCCAGTAGCTTCACATCAACAATAATGTTTTACTTCTGTGACAATTTGGCTTTGTTTTCTCTGAGTTCCAAGCTCCCATCACTGGATGACATTTGATTGTTTGGTAATAGCATGCAGCCACTAATGGAAAGTAGCAATATTTGTCTTCTCTCCAGCGCTCAGAAATGGGCTTCCTTTCATTTATCCACATTTATTAGACCAAATCTACTGGAATGAGTATTTCGTTAAATGGCTAGTAAACAGCTTCAGCATCTCTCCCCTCTGGGTGTTTTGAAAACACAATATTCTAAGGATTTCGCTTAGTGTAGCTTCAGATCTGCTCCACTCTCGAGTATACGAGAGCAAAGGGGCAACAGAGATGAAATTATCATGTTGTTTTCTGCACAGCAGGTGATTATTTGATCATCGGGAACCACTTGGTCCTGAAATCGTGCTTTCATGTTGGGATGATGCTGTGGAACAGAGATAACACCTGTCTTGGCGCTCAGAAGCACAAAAATGAAATTTATATGAAAGCTGATGCATCTTGTAAGCCTGTTATATGAAGCCACATTACAATTTCAGATCTTTTTAAATAGAGAAAAGTGGGCAGTCCAGCTGCAGTCGATATTTTCTTATTTAGACACAAAGCACAGATGCATGGCGGAGGGGACACCTGTGGCCTCACACTTGGCAGACTTGGAGCTTTGACTAATTGTACTGCAATTTGAGACATTTATTCATATTATACATAATATGTGGAAAATGTACAGCTGTAATTTATCAAATTGTTCTCTCTTGCACTCTGCATACTGATGCTTTGTGAGACGGAGAGTTCCACAAATATCTATTCAGGAGAGCTGCAGTAACCCCACAACACAGAGAACACATTAGGTATTCCTGTATTGTCTACAAATGTACTGTGTAATCATTTTTTTTTAAATAGAATGCTTAAAATACACTTGGCATTTTAAATACCCTCAACAGGTGGTGAATGTTAATGTGAAATCTAACATTTGAATGAGCAGTAAAACCAGAAGAACACAATATTATCCTCCAGCGCTCTTTATAGGCTCCTACGTCATTGTGTATTTTAGATAGTGAAATACTTCAAACTAAATCCTTTACCCTATTTTGTTTCGTGGCGTCATTCATGTTGCATTAAGTTAAATAATTTTTGAAGATGTTGCAGTTCTCAGGCAGTGTGTGACAGCTAAAGGTTAAATAAAGATTTAAGATCAATCCCCAGGAGGAACCAGAGGAGATGCAGGCTGCAGAGATAGATGTGCTTAGCCTGCTGTCGCCATAACCTTTACCCAGATAAGCAGGGAATTGATAGATGGATGGATGGAAATCAATTTACCAGTACATTCTTGGACTGCACAGCATTACTCTTGACATTGTTGGCATGGTTTCCATGCTCTCTGCCTCTACTTTTTGGAGTCTCAAAACGATCACTGTAGCAGGAATGAGACCCAGAAGCAGAATCAGCAGGTAGGAGTAAGTAAGAGAAAAGAATACTTGGCAAAAGACAGGATATAGGTCGGAAACAGGTAGGCAGCCAGCAGAGGCAAACAAGACCAGGAGGGACAGGCAGGCAGCCAAAAGTCCAAAAACTAGCTGGGTTCAGAGTTACCAACACAACCAGGCCGGTAGATGCAAGAAACAATGCTACGATAGAAAATGGAAAAATGAGCAGAATTACCGGGCGGATATTTGTAGCGTGGGTCTGGCGGGGGAATGAGGTTCAGGTTTGCAGACAGGTGGAGGATCAGGTGGCTAGAAAAGGTGGGGAATACGCTGAGGGGTACTGGATGACAGAGGATAGATGAAAATGAATATGAGGTACACTCTCATACTGAACTACGTTACTCTCACTATTGTTGGCATGGTTTCCGTGCTCTGCCAATAAAGCGAGCAAACTCAGCAGGTAGGAATAGGAGCACAAAAATAGGCTTTACTTGTCAAAAGGCAGGATATAGGTCAGCAACAGGTAGGCAGGCATCAGAGGCAGGCAAAGCCAGAAGGGATCAGGCAGGCAGCCAAAAGTCCAGAAACTAGCTGGGTTAAGAGTCACTAAAGACGGCAGGCTGCTAGATAGAGGAAACAAGGCTGCAATAGTGCAATAGACCTTTTTCACAGCAGAATTGCCGCCGCTGGAAAAGCACCAGTGAAACAAATTTCATTAAGAAGTCCAGTTCTGTCAAAAATTCCCGTAGGCTATGACACTGAACCTACATGCACAGACACAGAGCACCAAAACCAGCTCACCTCAATGAATTGTAGTCATTTTTAAAGGTATTAATTACACCTATGGTGAAAATATGGCGAGCCAAAATGTCTGCTGTGAAAAAGGTCTGTCAAGTAGAAGAAAGAGTTAAAGAGTAAATGAAGTCCCTCTCTGGTTGTTGATTTAAACCTTAAAAACAACTTTCTGTGTATTAAAGTTACAATTGTAAGAGTTTTTTTTTCTTCCATAAAACGAACATCTTCATGTTTTAAAATGGCTTAGATGTAATTCAGCAGTGTTGCTTCATCTAAAATGTGTAAATCTACAGCAACCTCTCCCTACCTGCAGCTTGAGCACACCAGCTCACCTACAGATCAGGCATAACATTATGAGCACCTGCCTAATATTGTGTTGGTCCCCCTTATGTGGTCAAAAATGCTGTGAACCTTTGGGCATGGACAAGAGGACCTCTCAGGGTGTCCGTGTCCGTATTTTTGGATCATTTTCCTGATGGAACTGCACGTCACAGATGAGTGGTTCAACAACTGTTGGAAAGTTGGAAATCCAATGGTTGTTTTTGTTTTTACAGTTTCTGGCTCTAATAAATGGTGTCATTTTTGCAATTTCTAAGAAAATAATATGCCTTTCAAATCCACTGATGTGTTTTGAGGTTCAGTTAATATACACCTGCTTTCCAGGTAAATGACACTCCACTGTAGAGTTATCAGTGTGTCTTACATACACTGATCAGGCATAACATTATGACCACCTGCCTAATATTGTGTTGGTCCCCCTTATGTGGTCAAAAATGCTCTGAACCATTGGACATGGACAAGAGGACCTCTCAGGGTGTCCTATGGGGTCTGGCACCAGGACATTGGCAGTGGATCCTTTGGGTACTCTGGCTTGTGCAGTGGGGCCTCTGTCAATCAAACTTGTTCCACTGCATCCTGTTGATGCTTGATCAGAATGGGGTCTAGGAAGTTTGGAGGTCAAATCAACATCTTGGGCCATTGTCATGTTCCTCAAGATGTTCCTGATTGTTTGATGTTTTTGCCATGTGGTGGGG